>OMPJ01005714.1:1546-14103 GCA_900312935.1 Carapus acus | reverse complement strand
GGTTTAAAAGGATGTGATTGGTGACAAGGGACACTGTGGAGATGGCGTCTAACCGCCAGCGCTGACATGATACAAAGTGGCCTACACTGCTCTCTCACCTCACGCTACTGTCGACACCAGTTTGCAGAGCTGCCTGAGGATGAGCAGCTCGTCGCCCTTTAAAAAAAGAAAAGAGAAAAAAAAAAAGTATATATACGAACACGCGTACACACACAGACACATTCCCGCTCCAAACTTAACCGTCTTGTCCTCAGGGTGGAGAATTTGTCGGGCAACACAAGCAGTATAGTTTGGGCCAGAGAGATTGGTTTGTTCATAGGATTGGAATCGGAAGTACTTCGCTGAACTCGAGAGAGAATTTATTACTTATTAAAGATAATCAAGGTGAGCACTAAGGAGAGTATTCTTTGTGCGAATGCGTCTGATGCCACAACATTTCAGCAAAAGCTTCTCGGAACATACTTCCGAGCTGTTACAAAGGAAAATACAAAGGGACAATTGTAAGATGAATTACCCACGAGTTGATACCATGGACCCTCTTATCTGTTGACAGTTTAGTTACCATGAAGCACAAGAAATGTGTTTTCCAATTCTGGGAGAATTGAGCTTTTCTTTCTCCCATCAAAGCTGTATTAAGGGAAGGAAAATTGCTACGATCACGCTTGATAAGAACAAATGATAGATGTTGTAAACAAGCAAAATGCTTCAATTCTGATCTGAATCATTGATTTGCTTCTGTAGCCAATTACTATCTCCTCCGAGGGGATGCGTTCAATCATTCTCCTGAAGGAGCAGTGCTGTTGTTTGCTACTACGCCGACTGAAAAACACTTCTAAGCAGAGGGCACTCAGGCCTTACAGTTGTTTTTTATTTTGCAGATGTGTATTCATTTTCCCCTTCCCCTCCATCCACACAATGCCATCAGATGTGTTGAAAGGTTTATCATCCCGATTCACAGGATTCCCGCATCACACATCGGATCTGTCTGCATCGAAGTCCGAAATAACCTCGTCAGGAGCTGTATTCAGTGTAGAATATTCAAAATAAGCCACAGCATTTCCATTCAAAAGAAACAAAGATACTTGTTTATGTCCGTATAACTTTCTCAGACCTTCTGTGAAACCCCCGTGTGAATGCATGAATGCATACACATTACCAGCAAAAAATCGGAAAGCTTGGAATATTCATCCACGGCCATGTGAGTCGCCATCTGGGACAATGTGGTCAGTGTGACAACATCCAAATGATGCCTGTTGTTGTTGTTGTTGTTGTTGTTTTCGCAGCATTAATCATTTCATGTGGCCAGCGTGTTTTTCTAACCCACATTTAGACGTGCATTCTCACAGCAATTCTGGCAATGCATCGTGGGGTTGGGGACACGGGGTGGAACACACTCGGAATGATTTTGATTGTATTTTTCATTTTCACCGATTTTATTAATCTGGAGGGGACATGCTCGTCTGCATTTGACCTCTCTTTTTTTCATTTCTCTTTTTTTTGGGGGGGAGGAGCAGTGGGCCGCTCAGTAAAAAGCACCCAGGGAGCAGTCACAGGGTTTCTGTGTCTTGCTCAAGGACACTGTGACATTGGATCGTTTAAGAGAAGCCTGGGATCAAATTAACAACTTTTTTTTTTTTTTTTGGAAGGAGGCCTGCCGCTCAATCTCCTGAGCCACAGTGGCCCAAAAGATGCCCGTAATTTTTCCAAATTGTGCAGTTTAAAGTCGATGTTTATATTTTTGGCACCAAAGCATTCAAAGGTCACAAATCCAGGTCAGCAGGTAGGCACCTCATTAATCCGTTGATCTTGCGATCCAGGAAATTAAAGAAATCATCAATCAATCTCATGATCCAGGTAATGTAAAAGAATCTGTGTATTGGCTGGGAATCAAACTCGGATCAACTGCTTGGAAGGCAGCTATGCTAACCGCTATACCACCAATGCGGATCCAGGCCACAAGTCTATTCAGGGGCAGAGGTCAGAGATTACTGTGAAAAGGAAATCGAGACGATGTTTGAAGTGGGAGAAGAAGTGTGTGTGTGTGTGTGTGTATGTGTGTGTGTGTGTGTGTGTTTGTGTATGTGTGTCTGTGTCGCTGTGTGTGTATGTGATGACTCAGTGCGCTGGCCTTTCTCTCTTTTCTCAGGTATTTGGCCAGTTACCTCAGCAATTGCTACATGCGAGCCCAGCAGAGTTCCTTCACCATCCAAGCCCGAGACTTTGAGGACAACAAGACCAAGCAGGGACGAAGCGAGAGCACGTCCGCCGCGACACTCGCGCTCGTCCCCTGATGGTCGGGAGGCAGCCGAGGTGGACGGGGGTCGGACACGGCCGCCCCAGCTTCTGCTGCGAGGGGACACGGCGTGAAGTGACGATCATGTGACTGTCATGTCAATATGTATTTCTGAGACATGAGGTATTGTCGCTGCCGCCTCGTCAGGACTTATTTGCGTTGACGAGGAGGGGGAGTGTGTTCAGAGATAGAGTGAGAGAGAGAGAGAAGGGGAGAAAAAAACGGAGGGCTGAACTCATTCTTCCTTTAATGATGCCCACACAGAGACAATGGGACGCCACTCTGATTAGCGTCACCTGTCCTTGTGCATCTCATCAGCTCCATTATGGCTCCATCTCCCATGCTTCTCTCGCTAATTGAATAGCCCGTGAAGTGGTGAGGAGGACGGGGGTGAGAGCAGCGTCTGTCCCACCGCTGCTTTCCGAAATAGGCGGCAAGGCTTCCCAGAGAGACATTAGCTCTTAAAAAATAAACCATTAGCATACAGATAGAAAAAGTATTCAGCGGCAGCATCAATTAGTATAAGTAAGAGAAGTCCCTCATCCTTCCATTGCAGCCATTTTCTTTTGTGCCAATTAGAATCAGTTTGGTCATTTCTGATTTTTGCACCATGGTAAGATATTACTTGGGGATTGAAGAAACAAGATGTTTTTGCAGTTTGTGATGCTTGGGTGAGATGCTAAGAAAATAGTGCCAACGTCAAATCTGAGCTACTTAAGAAAAAAAAAAGAATAAAACAGTGTCAAGTGGCCATTATGGTCCCAGCAAGCTACCTCCCGACCCGCCTTTCAACCAGCTATACAGGTAACTGTATCTGAAGGGCGCCGAGATGACGTCGCTGCAGCTCGGTGCCGAGCGATCCGCACCCTCTTGCGTAGCTCAGGTTCGGTTTCCCATGCGAAGACACTCTGCTGGAAGCTGCAGGTGTGTTGGTTTTGACCTCCAGGTTCTATTTCTCCCGAATTTTGTCAAACCTGAGCAGACTCGGCCCATCGATCCGTCCCATTATTTCCTCTTTTCTCCGCTCTTAGACTTCATCTCCACATGTCTCTCTCACAGTCCTCTGTGTTCTCAACGTAAAGGTGGTATCGCACTTGCTTTGTTTGAAAGATTCGCCAAAGTTTCCCTGGACAAAAACTCCTGAGAGGTTGATTCTGCAGTTTGATCAATCACTGAGGGGTGAAAACAAAGTTGTAGAGACTCTTACGACGCAATTAGTAACGATAATGGATATCTGTTTGCGAGCGAACTTGGGTCCCTCACCTCAGATAAATTGTGTCAATAAGGTTGGCCAGCTAAGGTAAGTATTCTTAAAGGAAGGGACACCTCAGCAATATAGCTGACAGGCAGATCGACAGCGTGACGGAATAAAGTGTACTGATGGTAGAAAAAGGCGAACTTGTATTCTCACAGCCGTTATTTAAAATGTGCCAAAATGTTCAGAGTCTATACATTACAGTGTAATTATTTAACCTACATACATCCTGTTGACAGTTTTGGTTCGCCGAGTTCTTGTCGCCTTTGCTGCATGCTGTATGTCAATATTCTGTGCAGATTTGGTTTGTTTTTTTGTGACAGGTTGACACTTCCTTCTCCTCGCATATGTCTAATAAATTTGGCTCACTTTGAGCCCTAATCCAACACCCGAACAGCGTGATGTCACTTTGAACATTCGTTGGAACTTCAGTGTAATGAAAAACCTGTTATTTATTTGTCAATTATTGGAGGCAAACAAAAGCCGAGGCAGGTATTCACACTCTGTGATTATAAAAAGATCTGCGCTCTTCCAGGCAAAAGGAAAATATAGATATTATTCTGATCTGCAGCGATAAGCATGAAATCTAGTTTGATTGGATAAACATTGCCAGCTGTGATACAGGCCTGTAACGCTGCCTCTCCTGCCAGGTTGGAGCTTTGTTGTTATCTGCACGCGCCCGGAGGCAAAGCTAATGTAAAAAGATCCTCCTCACTGTGCTCAGAGGAATGAGCTCTGCAAGCTTATCCTGTTCAGTCTCTCTCTCTCCGTCTCACCTCCCAGCCACAACCAAGTGACTCTCAGCCGCGCGCCTGGCTTGTCACGGGGCCTTTTTGTGCGGCGAAGAGAGGGCAAAACCAGAGCGCAAACGCACAGCCATTCCTTTGAATCTCGCATGCGCCGCATCTGCTAAATGCCACGACAACAGGACGGCGGTGGCTGCCCAATGTCCTGTACGCTTCCAGGGCTTAATGTGTGCGTGCGGGGCCAGATGGACACTTTCATGAGTGTATGAGTGAGGATTATTCTGCCGACTACATCTGGGGCTCCAAATGGTATGGCAGACTGTGGTGAGAGAGGCAGGTTGGCACAGGAGGGGGGGGAGGGCACCCCTCCAGTGGGCTCTCTTACATCTATAAGCACCGACAGGGCATCGGCACAAATGGCAGACCAAAAGGTTACACAGCCCCCGTCGCATGCAAGTGCTGCTGGGAAATCTGGCTCACGGACTACGGCTCGCTCTCTGTTCGAAGGGGGTGGCACAGTTCCTCCCTGTTGTCGTTGTTGTTGTTTGTGAGGTGGAGAACAAGTGCAGAACGAAATCTCACACTTAAAAACTCATGAGCTGCTACGACATCCCACAACAAAACAAATTATGCCCCTTGGTTGTGGTTTTGCTGATATTATGTTGTGTTGTGTTGTGTTGTGTTGTGATATGTTACAGACTATGACAGACATTACGTTACATTACGTTATGTTTTGTTATGTCACATCAATTTAATTCTCGTATGTTACGTTACATTACGTTACGTTACGTTACGTTACGTTTGGCTATGCATTACTATGCTGTGCCATGCTATGTTTTCTTGTGTAATTTTGTTATCTTTTATCATGGAGGTTGCTACAAACAAGTGTCAACAAGCATACAAACAGAAATGTAATGCTTGCTATGCTATGTTATGCTGTGCAAGGCTATGCGATACTATGCTATGCTAAGCTATGTCTTCTTATGTAGTCTTGTTATCTTTTATCATGGCAGTTGCTGCAAACAAGTGCCAGTAAACATACAAACAGTAATGTAATGCTTGCTATGCTATGTTAAGCTGTGTGAGGCTATGCGATATTATGCTATGCTAAGCTATGTCTTTTTATGTAGTCTTTTTTCTGTAATCATGGCAGTTGCTGCAACCCAAGTGTCAACAAAGGTACAAACAGGATAATATGGGTAAAATTGTCAAAAACCACAGTTCCACTTTCCAATTATGACTTTATATTCTACATAGTACAGTATAATACATATATAGTATATTCTGTGTATAGTGTAGCTTCAAAAACTGAACATCAACTCATTCAAATCACTTACTTATGGCAGTTTGAATCTAAGCCAAGGTCTGGGTTAAAGCAGAGCCTCATTAGTGGAGTCCAGCTCATTATGCGCGGCCCAATCATCAGGAGAGGCGCTCTCGGCTGACCGAGATCCAGGTGAACACACCCGCCGTGCGCGGGTGAGCCTGATGTTTGCTTTGAAGCACCATCGCAGATCAGAATGAGCGTGTCAGAGAGCCAAATGTCGTAGGTTGTGAGGGACGTGAGCTCTTCTTTTAGAGTTGGCTACCTGTTGAGGGGGATTAAACAAAATACAGATGGTGTTTACACATTCAACAAACAAAGACAATCTCTGCTCTGATGGCAGCAAAAACATTTGGAGGGTTTTTTTCCCCCCCAAATAAACTACTTGGATTATGGGCAGCAGTAGATGAAGTAGTCACAGCACACTATCTGATCAAAGAAAATCAGTGGAATGAAAGATAAAATCATATAAATGTCTACATCTTTACTCACCCAAAAAAAAAAATCAATCAATTATTGTATGTTGACTATTAATTGCTGAGCAATAATGATGTATGGATGTAATGAAGAGTTCAGGACTGAAGAGAACAAAGAATTTAATAGAATTATAGAATAAGCATTTCTGATCATTAGAATTTAGAATAATTTGCATTCATCATTTAGTCTAAAATTGAAATTGTAAATGTATCCCAGATTTGTTATAAAATGACAAATAACACGTACCGGCAGCACTCAAAAAATAATGTAAGTAGTTAGTGAGTCATCGCCTACGAGCCCTTTTCTAAAGTGACCCATAATGCATCAGACCTGGCATGAGGAGTTTCTTTTGGTGCGTGTGTTCTTACCTACGTCGTCGTCTCTCGAGCTAAAGATAGGAGGTCATGAATGATGATTTTCCCGCCTGTGATAGAATCACAGACCGCGTGACCCTGAAATCATCGCTGAAGGACAAAGGCTGGCCGAGTGTCCCGCGATGAATTCTAGCTGTCGGCGTAGAACGCTCGGCGCTTTTGTGGCTGATGCACCTCTGCTTGAGCTGAGTTAAATTAAACAAATTACAAGCTGCCTCACGCGGACTCTGGAAATGAGGGTTGGCATGGGAAGGAGAGCTGCATGGCCGCGTGTTAAAGGAATTACGCATAACATCCAGGGCCTTTGACAAAGTGTGACAGCTTTGCACACACTGGCATGTTGGCGTGACGTGAAAACGTGTGTGGTGGCAGAAAGGCTTGACTGCCTGGTGTGAGTTGAGGACACGGCGGCTTGCTGAGAAGTCGAAAAAATGGGAGACAAGTCTTATCATGATGTCAGCGGACACAGTATTATTATTTCACAATGGCTTAATGTGTCTCCGATGCAAAGAGGATATCTAAAGACTAGCGAGGGACGTCCTCAGAGGTCATTTAAAAAGTTGCGACGTCGAGACCGAAAATGGCGCGGCTGTTGGTGACGTTAGTGAAAAAACCAGACCGAGTAGCGAAAGGGCCACTTTGGAATCACGGCGACCATACAAGGAGACACAGATTAACATAATAGGATGTATATTATATTCAACTCCACTGTAATGTTTGGAATGTAAACGAAATTTGCGCCCGTCTTTATGTGTAAATGCGGGAGGAAGTGGCGCAGCTTGAACGCAAGACACGTGGCAAGGTGTCCGATAACTTTGTCTTCTACCTGTAATCTGATGTGGCGCGGAGAGGAGGGATCAGCCTCAGCTCCTGAGGTGATTTATGATTGAGGACATGTTAATAAAAATATCAAAACAATCTGAGCTCTGGCGGGGGAGATACCGGTCCACTACGTACATCATGCTCGACAGGCCCATGTAGGGATTCGCCTTCTGTGGGACATTATGCCGGTACGGATGCCCCGTTGCCCCGCTCTCGAATAGAATATGCAGCTGTTTGTGTTTTTTTCGGAGTGGCGGTGGGGGTGGCATGATTCACGCAAGGTGACATTTGCGCGAACGCGAGCGCCCAGTTTGCGCCGTACCGTTCGCCAAGGGGCAGGCGTGTTTGTCATTGCGAAAGCTTGATCCAAAAAGGTCCATCTGTTTATCCTTTTTCTTTTTTTTTACATTCGTCTTTGAAAGTAGTTTAATATGCAAACGAAGAAAAAGGCCTTGACCCGTCACAGCTGACCCCATGCCCTCCCCCTCCCAGCACCCCTACCACCAACCGCTCCCTCCACACTCCAACTGACCAACTGTGATGAGCGCCACCACGTTACATAACGACCCTTAAAATGCAAAACACGTCACTGTTTTTCACGTCAAATTAAAACGTCCAATCAACACAGGAAGTTAAATTTTAAAAGGACCAGGACTTTGTTGAATATTCCAACAAGGCCTCATTACAAGCTCACAAAGTGGCGATGAAAAGATTTGCTCCCTTCAGGGTCACGCACATTTTGAAGTTGGAGTCGCATTTGATGGATTTATTTTCAGCACGAGCGTGGACGGAGAGTAATTTAGTATGTGTTAAAAGCCATCACAGGGATGTAGCCTGCAACACTCACTCAATTCCACTTCCAGTATTACTGTTCCTGAAATCTCAATGATTTTCTGTCTAAATGTCTTGCCGGAGCACAAAATCATCTCAAAGTACACTGTCAAAAGAAAATGTTCTGAGACACAAAATCCAGTCAAAACATACATCGACGCTGCCGTCAGGGAGCAGCTGAGTGCTGTGCTCGTGTTCTGCCTTTGTAAGGTCTGCACCGATGCAGAATTGAGCCCCCTCCGAATTTTGATGAGTTGTCCAATGGAAGGGGGAATAATCCTTGACATTTTGGAGACTTTCCTGTGAGATAGACTGAGAGTGATCATCACAACAATGTGTGCATATTCATTTATAAATAAATGGACCTCATAGTGAGAATGGAACTGTAGCTTCTGTCGCTCTGTTTTGTTTTGCCAGGTTTAAGATTGTCAGTGCAAACATAGTGATTGAGGCTTGTTCTATTTTGACCCCTTTGCACAGTTTGCTCCTGAAACTGACGCCAGTGCTTGCAGCAGATTTGAAAGTTTTATTTTTGAACACAGCTCATGAACTGGGTTTACATCGTACTCGCTTTGAAAGAATCAGTATATATGTATCTATATATAGATATTTGTATTTATATTTATATTTATATATTTACATTTATATTTATATTCATATGTATATATATATTTATGTATTTGTATATTTATATATATATTCATTCATTCATTCATTCATTCATTTATTTATTTATTCATTTACTTACTTATTTTTTGTGGCCATTTGTCTCCTCATCTATATACTGTATCTTTGAAAGAATCGCTTAACATTGTTAATGTTCAAGACTCAAGATTGGAAATTCAAGGATTTTATGGGTGACATGCCCATACAGGATTTGCAGTGAAATGAAAGTAATAATTTGCAGCTGGTGATAGCACGTGCCATCTTTGGATATTATATGGATTTGAGAATGTCTTGTATTAATTGGATTGTCAACACGCAATTAATCTTGCAATTAATCGGTGCTGAAATTCTGAGCTAAATTGCGATTCAGAAAATAATGGCTCGGAAGCTCTAGTTCTCTTGTAACTGGGACAGGCTGTGGTCTGTCACGGGTTTCAGGCAACGTGATGAAATCATTTTTGTTTTAAGACGATAGAATGAGGACTCCTTTCAAACTTGACTTTACCTTCACTGTTCAAAAAGAAAAAAAAAGAAAAGAAAAAAAAGAAACAACCCTCATACATTTATAATCAGCCCTCCATTGGGACTGAACCTCTGTCATCACTTGCAGTCAGGTGTGGATGCAACCTTTGCAGCTGGGACGCATTATGAGATCGGATTCCTGCGTCGAGAAGCCCAGTGTAGCTCCGCTGTGAGACTCCGCTCATTCACGCATTAAATTAGTTTGACTGGGGCCAGCAAGTTGTTGTTTGCGTCTCCAAAAGATCCCACAAGAAAAATGTACCAAAAAAAAGAAAAAAAAGAAAGAGAGAAAAGTAAAAAGGTGCTTGCGGGTGCCAGTCAACTCATAGAGGCATTGCATGGACAGACAGACAGACAGACAGACAGACAGACAGACAGACAGACAGATAGATAGATAGATAGATAGATAGATAGATAGATAGATAGATAGATAGATAGATAGATAGATAGATAGATAGTCAATTGTTGTGTAACTTATGATGTCACATTCATCCAGCATTGTTTAACAAGAATGATAAAAGCATTGCAAAATCAATAAAACTGAATTGAAAATTTAATTGACTGTGAACATCTTGTTGTACTCTAGCTGTAGTGAAATATTGTTAGATATGTAAGTAAAATATTTTGCAGTTAGGGAATGAGTTTTGGCAGAACACATATTTTTTCACATGCATTCATCTACATACGAGGGTTAGTGGTGTCAATTTAACACCATTAATCCAAGTGAAAATAGCAACAATCTAATTCAAAGATGTCACCTAAATAGCTGACAACGGCTCTTTTTTTCTATAAAAGAAAAAAAAAAAGTTTCTAAACATAGAACAGGATCGTGAAGTCACGACATGAGGTTTCGCCTCTCAAGATAAGAGGTGATGTAAGTACGGAAGTGAAAAAAAATGTGAACGTGTGAAAATATTTGGCATGAGCCAGCCTGGGCAGGAAAAAGGAGCCTTAGCTGTGATTCACAGGTAGGCAACATTTACGTAAAACACATACACAAAAACATCACAGGGGGAATTAAGATGGGTAAAAACACTGCCACATGAGAGTAAAAAATGAAATGTATGATATAAATAACGGATGTAGCGGTAGTGAGCATCACTTGGCCAAAGGCTGCTTCAGCTGAGGACTGTACATTGGACCAATGGTCCACTGGCCCCACAGTGGTCCCACTGGGCCCAAAAGCCATTAGTCTGATGGCACTTCCCTCCATTTTTTCTCTGAGAGAGCGCACATTTTGAATTGGATCGGTTAATGTGGACATTGAGGAGTTTGTCAGAGAAATTCATGTATTCAAACCTTGTCTGTCAAAATATGGAAGAGCATGGTTGATGCAGCTCATACGGAACAACAAAGATGTTTAAGGTGTTTAATCACTGATTGATATTTTTGCACTCTACCGTGCGCACAATATGGCATCTTGCTATCTTGCGCAAGAATCCAAACAATGCTAGCCATGTAAAAGGGGCAGTGGATGCTTCTATTGACGTGGACTACCGACACAAGAATGGTCATATCCTCGCATACCTGCACGTATAGTTTGATATTGTCCTTGGCCGGTGCCGTGTAGCGTTGATATTTCCACAGGAGCGGTCCTGCAGCTTTGCTAACGGAGTAGCGGTGAGTCACGTAGGGGGCTGATAATCGTCTGTGTGTTCTTTCTGTGCTAGAACGATCAGCAAATACTAAAGAGTTAAAACGCTCTGGCACTCCACCCACTCACAGTGTGTATTTTCGGAGCAGTGGGCTTACACAAAGGTTTGGGTGTTTTTTAAGGGGAGCCACTTGGCTGCAAAAGGCAACGTTTTCAATCTGAGGGTCAGAGCCTCTTAACACAGCGACCGAACAAGAGATCCGCTCAAGAGGAGCCGACGCACATCGGGATGAGCAGCGGCATTAAGGTGTATTTGCAGGTTTAAATGAAAGTTAATGGAGGATGCTTAATAGAGAAGCTGTTTCAGAAAGTCGGCCTAGTTGATCAGGTTTTATATCTTTAATTCGCGATGTTTTTGTTGTTGTTGTTGTTGTTTCAAACACAGAATCCCACCTCCCCTCCCCTTAGACATGAGGTATGGTGGTGGATAAAGCGTTTTCCCCATGACAGTTGGACGAAGGTTTAAAATTGTCTGGCCATGCGATGTTTCATTCTTAGAAAAAAGAATCCCACTTTGCTGTCAATTTGATTTGAGGTGTAATAGCGGCGTTTAAACTTTCTTCCAGACAAATTATATCCAAGGCGAGCTATTGCACTCCGACACTGTCATCGTCAGAGTTGTATAAATGTCAAGAGGGACGAGTCCTCCTTTTGTTCTCGGCAGAATTTGCCAGCAGCTCATTTCCTCCAGGAATGCATTAACAAAGCAGTTAATTCTATCATTAATTAAAAGGAATCACAATTCAGTGAACACTTCAAATTAATCTATTGAGATTTGCTCTCGTGCGTTCCTCTCATTCTACTTTCTTTGTCTTGTCGGTGAAATGGCGGCGATAGAGGCGTGGTTTTTTTTTTTTTTTTTTTTTTTTTTTTTTTGTCGTGTCTTTTGCATCGGGCCCAGTTCGGCGTGGCTCTGTTAGCAAAGCATGACACTGACACTGCCAGGTTTTTTCTTTTTTTTTCCCCTCTCCTTTCCTTTTTTTTGAGGTTTGACTCTGAAGAGACTCATCCATGCAGTAAATGAAAACACCCACAGCAGCTAGCGGCGTGTGTGTGTGTGGAGAGCATCGGACACCTCAAATGCATCATGGAGACCTTGGACCTTCACTTTGGACGGAATAGAGTCGGTGTCAGAGTATTTCAAATATCATTTCCCCACATTACTGGGTTCAGTCTTTGAAAAGGTGAGGTTTCCCCCTCCCTGAATCTTCACTGCAGTCTGGAATAATGCAGCTGAAGACTTTGGTAACACCAGCTAAATGTTTGATCTGGCCGGTGGCCATGCTGAGCTGTTTATCTCCTCCGTCTCTGGTGTTGGGTTATAAATACTCTGAGCTGGCGTCTCTACAGTATACAGCTACTTGGAGGGTGATAAGGTGCTAATTAGCAACTGTTAGCACAAGTTTGAAAAAAAAAAAGAAAAAAAAAACATCCATAAATTGAACACCACATCTCAACGTCGCTGCTGAGCGCTCCGCTGACGATCCTTTTCTCCCTCCGCTTCCACGCGCAGACTTAAGACGTGTCCCTTATTAACACCGTGTACCGGAAACTCTCTCTCTCTCTCTCCCCTCTCTCTCGCCTCCCCCCCCC
>OMPJ01005689.1:1772-27577 GCA_900312935.1 Carapus acus | reverse complement strand
ACTCGGGGCGGATCTCGTCCACCCCCGGCGCCTTGCCACCATGCAGCTTTTCAACTACCGCGGTGACTTCAGCTTCGGTGATGAGCGAGTCCACTTCCGGGTCCTCTGCCTCTACCTCCCCTATGGAAGACATGTCAGTGGGGTTTAGGAGATCCTCGAAGTATTCCTGCCACCGCCCGACTACATCCTCAGTTGAGGTCAGCAGCTCCCCGCCTCCACTGTAGACAGTGTTAGCATAACTAGTCTTGCACCGTTTTATGCACTCCCACAACAGTTGCACGAAAATGACCGGCTCAGTCTAGCCTTCTCAGGGTGGTAGCTTTTTACTGCCACCTAGGGTGTTAGGGTCGTTTTCGACCCGTGTATTAAGGGTTTACAGTTAACAGCCCTAAAATACCCTAAAAAAAATATTTAACATCCAATGTGTTTCATAACTCTTGTTTACCTGGTTGGGCTCCCTTATCCATGAAAATATTGTTTTCAACATTTTTGCTGTGGCCCCCGGGCCCCCCCAGGGGCCTTCATGTTTTTGACAGACCCTCGTTTTCAGTATACCTGGGGCCACTCAGTAAAACTCGGAAATGAAAGGTTAAAAAAATAAAATAAAAAAGATTGTTCTTTTACCTGAGAATTACTGAGAGATTTTAAATCACTTTTCTTAAATGTTCAACAAAAGAAAAATCAAAAAATGTTCTAACCCTTACATGCCTGGGTATGTCTCCGTTTGTTTATGTATGCAAAAAGGCAAAGAGCAACACCCCTAAATGAAGCTCAAGTGGTTGGAGGAAGGGCTGGCTATATGCTGTTGGCTGATTGTGTATTTATGATTTCAGTTTTGGCATTTCTTAGTGTTTTATAACTGAATATTTTAACTCGGGTCAAAACCGACCTTAACACCCTAAAGGGCACATTTTCCACCAGAGCATTTTAGAAATTAATACAAAAAATTTTTTTGATTGTATTTTGTTTAGATGTCAGTTCCTGACAAAGTCAAAAAGTCTTGATTCGATAAACAAATTTTTGGATTTTTTTTATGCATGCTGAAACTCAAAATGGGTCGGTGGCGACCGTAACACCCTAGGAAGGCTAGAGAGGTGTGCTATTACTTTTTTCAGCTTTCCCGGTTACATACAGTACATGTAGGTATTGCAATTCCCCAAAAATTTAAAATATTATGTGTGTGGAGGGATAGAGCAAGAATGGAGGGACAATGCTCGAGAGGAGGAGGGAGTGAGCAGAGCAGACAAAAGAGTGGAGGGGGACGAGTGAGGAGGGAGAGAGGAACAGTGTGTACATGATCAAGATTTCCTCAGAAATTGCACTGTCTACATGCATTTTACTTTTAGCTTAAGATATGTTTCTGGAAGACAATAATTTCGGTAACTTGAACTTCACAGGACATGAGTCTTTTGAAGACAAATATGCAGGAACTTCTTTTTGCCAAGGAAGAGCTGGAGGAAATGCTAAGGAGGAGAGAAAGGGAGCTCACAGCTCTGAAAGGGGCTCTAAAGGAGGAAGTAGCCGCTCATGATCTTGAAGTGGACAAGCTCAAAGAGCAGTATGAGAAAGAGATCAACATGTTAAAGACATCGTTGGAGGAGACCAAGAAGGTAATCAATCTCCCTTTTGTTATCCTCTCATTGCCCCTTTGCCGACTCCTTACTGTCCCTGCTGTCACCCTCCTCCATTCCAAAAACACTGTGTGCCCGATAATCTTTCCGATGGATGTGTGTATGCATCCACATCATCCTTGACATTTCTTTGAAGCACTGCTATTGTCACCTCCCTATTTGCTGTCCAGCGTGCATGGAATTTGTATTGTGTGTATCAGTAACATCTTGCAATATTACTTTCTCTCTCAGCATTATTCTCTGTGCATTTGAGACAGCTGCCTTAAAACTTGTCATCCAGTATAATGAAACATACTGATCTAAAGGTTTGGTGATCTCAGTGCTCGCAAATATAGTGCAGATGCATGAGGGGCAGTTGAAAAAGGCAGATTCCATGTTATCAAATGTATCCTCACTATCAGGTTTAACAACAATTTGAATACAGTACAAGACTGAAAATGATTGTGTTTGCACTGCAAGGGGATACTGTGGAAGTTGGTGGCAAATTGAACAGAGGAAACATGAATTATTTGCCTTCCTCTGAATTGGCAGAACAGCTACATTGCTGCCATCGTTTCACAATTTCTTGCTGAACTTTTTCAAAAATACAATACTTGTGCTGACACAGATACAGTCCATTACACTGAACAAGGCATTATGATTTTCCCTGATGTGGTGTTATACAAGTTGTGTCTAATTAAGTTCCAAATTGCATCAGCATGGTTAGTAAAAGCAGTATTGTAATATTGTTTCATCACTGTGAATGACACAAGTAACACATCGCTTCCAGTCTTACAAAACATACCTGTATATGAATTATTTTATGTTATTTGCCAAACAGCTGATATGTGCAAACAGTATCCTCTGTGAGCAACCCCACACACCAAACAGTAGCAATCAGAATCAAAGATACTTTGTTGATCCCCGACAAAGCATATACAATGCATATACTGTAGGTCAGGCCTGGCCAACCCGCGGCTCCTGAACCTCATGCGGCTCTTTGGCTAGTTTCATGCGGCTCTTCCAGAGCTTTCACATGACAAGCGTCAAAAACGCTCGGTGCTGGCGCTGCCATTCATTCCCTATGTGGCTAGCTGACCAGCAAACAGGTTTGTGTGACGTCAAATGCGCGTGTGCGTGAGATGAAACTAGATCATTAGAGTGGTAAAACAATCTGTCAAATTCGCTCTCAAAATGGCAGGGAAAAAAAGCGCAGCACAACGAAAATATGAATACAGAATGTTTTTAAAAGAGTGGGATAGTTTATATTTTTTTGTTAAACATAATTGCAAGCCTTTCTGCCCTATATGCCAGGCGTCATTAGCTCATTTCAAAGCTTCAAATCTTCACCGCTACTTCAGCTCCTCCCATGCTAACTGCAACCAGGAATTTCCAAAAGGGACTGAACTTTGCAAGCACAAATTGGTCACTTTGAAAAGTCAAGCAGCAACATGCATAGTAAGAGAAAAACACTGATGTAAATTATTACATTTATTTTTACGGACTTGGTTGAACTCAGAGTTTGTGTGTTAGAGACAGTACATACAATGTTCATTTTTGAAAACGATTGGCCTGTGGTCTTTGTACTGTAGGAATCAATTTCTGTAATTATCATGTTGGTGTGTGTGTGTGTGTCTGTGTCTGTGTGTGTGTGTGTGTGTAAGGGATGGGGTGATGTTCATGTCCCCATGTGTATGATGTGGCTCTTTTCAGTAACACAGTACAAAATGTGGCTCTTAGTCCCTTACTGGTTGGCCACCCCTGCTGTAGGTGATGTCAGTATATTCTGTATCGGTATGGTATGCCCCGGAGAGTAGAGGAATTTAAGTCAGCAGAGTACATGTTCATGAATCTGATCTAGGCAGGAGGAGAGGTGAACATGCTTTGCAGACTGTGTGCAAATTGTGGCTTCATCTCTTAACTGTCTGAAAGTCATTGCCGTGGAAAAATGGCCAGGAGCTGACAAGACACAGTAGGGAGTTTCCACTAATATGTTATGTTCTATCGCCTCCTTGTTAATCACTGACTTGATGTTGTCGAAACTTGGAGGGGGAGGAATGAGAAGGATGTTTCTTGTGATTTGAACCACGGTCGACAGTTGATTTGAGCATGAGGTGCAAATTGTAGAGGTACCAGCAGACTCTGAACTGGCTTTAAGATCAGCTTTGTGAGTTGGTTTCAATGTGAAAGTAAAACAGTTCACAACTTCAAAAAGTGGCAGGGCCATGAGAGAATGAAATGACAGAATTATTTGAGTCAGTCATTAGAGAAATTGGGCAGCTTGGTCATAGAGTTGGATGAGAAATGTGTATATTATAGGACCAGCTGATGCCAAGCACTTGATCTCCAAAATGAGAAAAGAGGTTGTTGAGATGATTTTTGACATTTGCGGGAGAAGAGGAGGAATAGGAGGTATTTTGGTAAAGTGTACTACAATTGGAGCTTCCAGGCAGGAGGAAGAAAGGAAGACCACAGAGAGGGTTCATTGATTATGTTAATGAGGACATGAAGATGGTTGGTGTTAGACAGGAGGGATATGATGTGTAGTCGTAGACACTTGATTTACCATGGCAAAAGGGAGCTGTTGAAATGAGAAGATGATGATTGTGTGACTTTGCACTCTGTTTGTCTCAACTAGTGAATGTATCTCTCTCATGTTGTTATTGTTGTTTGGAGTTTGTGCTATGTATTGTGGGGCTGTGCATGTCACTCACAACTTGCCATCAAAACTGCTCTTTCAATTAAATCAATGATTGAAGTGACTTTTTTGAAGGATTGAAGTGACTTTTTCAATCAAAACAGGGAGACATTTTATTCCACTTCACGTCACACTCTTAGTAATTGCAAATACATACAGTAGATGGAGATGACATGCACATACAAGTACAATCATTCGAAACTACTCACCCAAAAAAAGCAACACTGACTAATAACAGTATAACTGTTAAAACACAAATACAATTAGACTAAGCAAATATGTTTTCAACAAGGATTTAAAAACACTAAATTGGCCAGCGTGGTGGTGCAGCACCTGAAAAACCACAGTTCCCTCTCAGCTACCTCGTTGCCATTGTCTGTGAACGTCTAACAGTGATTGATATAACTGGCATGAAAGTGAAAGAGGGACGGTACGGCTGGAGTATGTCACACAGATACCGCTGGGCAAGACTATGGGGTCAAATGAACTAACATTTTTGAGGTCAATCCGAAAACAGATCAGGAGTCAAGAACATGTGCGAAAATTTGAGTGATGTGCTCCCATTTTTTGGCACCAGTGGCTGACAAGTAAAGCTGCAGCATTCTGGACTTACTGTAGTGGTTCCACCATATATGCAAAAACCTCTCTCTGTAAAATAATTTCTGAAACAACACAACAGGATCTGATGGTTTCACCTTGCCAAAGGGGCTGCACAGTCCAATAGAACCAAGTGAACATGGTGGCAAGAGTCTGTCACTTAAAGAATATCAGCAAAAACCCTCAACAGTGCAATCTTGTGTCATGATGGATTTTCAATACAGATTGCAAGAGTGTTTCACTCAACAAGAAATGTCTTCAGTTTGTGGTGGCCATTTTTCTTCAACATGTTTGACAGCAGAGGAAGTTAAATTTGCTGACATTTTGAAAATGGAGATGAGTCTTAACTTACACACCAACACACTTGAACTAGCTGACAAAGTTAAGCTATTCATGCTGAGCACATACAGTGCAACACCAGAGGAAAGGCACCTTACTGGCTTGAAATGAGAAACCGTTTCCCTCAAAGATGTGACAAGCTGAATCTTGATTTTACAGTAATAAAAATACACGGGGTTGTGATGATTGTAGGCAATATCAGAAAAGAGCTTTCATTTTTCTATTTTGTCATTTCTCCCCTACTAGCACCAGCTGTCCTCCAGCACCTGATGCACCTGTATTTTTCACTTTCACCCCTGTCTGACCGCATGCATGTATCTGGGGCTAGGGTCTGCGTTTGGAGACACTGGTTTCTTTCTGGGCAGCACCTTGTGTGTTTACCCCCTAATCTAAGACAACCACTGGAACCAAGGAGGAGTCCAACAAAATGAAGTGATGACATGTTGGCCAGTCTATGGGAAAGTGGCAGGGAAGCACCCAAAGCAGCATTCTTATTTCACCAGCCTGCCCCTGCGTTTCCCTCAGCATTGGAAGCCGCCAAGGGCAGGTGAAGATAAGATATGGCAGAAATATGCTGGTATCTTCAGTAGAAGTGAGGACCAGAATGTTCCTGTCTGTCATGTCTAAAGATATTTAATTACCTCTGAAGCGCTGAGAGAAATGTCCTCTGGGCCCATTTTGCCCATTCAATCCAGCCCGCCAGGAATTCAATATACTCTCAAAGACCAATTGCATTCCTGCACTGCATACTTGAATATTGCATTTGATTACACAATCCAAGCACCTTCTCCCAATCATTATCATCATCAGCCAAAAACCTGTAAGCTGCTGACGCCCTTGTGAAATTTTGAAAAGCAATGCAGAAAAAAATTGTATCCACCCTTGCTCTAAGATCTTTAAATGTTTCGGACCAGCAGAGTTTACATTTAATGGGATGAGAAACCAAAACACTAAAAACACAAAGTATACAGAGTGCGACAGAAGGGCACAGTTTATACAAGACAGATAGTTAGTTGAAGAGGCTTCCTGCATTAATTCAGGGTTAATTTGCATGTTGCACTATGGACCCGAGGGATGCACAGCCACTGTTTCTGCAGTAGTCACTTTATGCATGAGTCACTTTATACAGCAGTTTTTGCACATATGTTGAAAATAAAAACGCAGTAACCATAAAGGGTTCTATCCTTCAGAGCTTTTCCAAAAATGTTGAATATCGTGGAAAATATTTCTGTTTCCATATTTGACCTCATAAAGTTCGACTCTTATAGATTTTAGATTTAGGGCGAACAATCTAAACCATTTCAAGTATTTATTTGTTCATTTTTACCTAATTTGGGCTTCCGGCTTATAAATCCATGACAATCCATGAGTGATTCAAAAAATATGAATACTGTGAAGAAATCACCATTTACTTCTCAGTTTTTGCAGGAAAAAAAGGAAAGAAATTAGGACCACATCAAATTAATCAAAATCTGGTTATTTCAAAACAATATGTCAATCTTCAACACTTTGTTGGGAATTTCTATGCCTTAATCACTGCCTCGATGTGTCACTGCATTGTGGCAATCAGCCTGTGGCATTGCCTGGGCGTTTTGGAGGCTCAGATTTCTGTGGTGCTTGATATCAGCTCTTCTTGGTTTTTGGGTCTGCTGCCCCTCATTCCTCCTGAATGTGTTTGAATGTGGTGGTTTCTGAAACTGCGACACCTGCCTCATTCCACTCTTTCTTGATTTCTCCTGGATTCTTGAATCTTCTCTGTTTGATAACCAGCTGAAGCCCACGGTCATCTCCTTTGCAGTTGCATCGTCTCCTGCCACATTTTCTCTTTCTCTTCCCCTAGACTTTCTATTGCTATGCTTGGACCGAGCAATGAACTTTTGTGGCTTATGCATCCTCGGTAGGGTATCAATGATGCTCTTCTGGTCAGTTGTCAGGTCTGCAGTCTTCCCCGTATTGAACCAAACTTAGACAATTGAACCAAACTGAAGCAATTTAATGACACCTGGGGAAATCAATGAGGGTAGCAACCTGTCCAGGGTGTATCCCCTTCCTCTAGCCCAAAGAGTGCTCGGATAGGGTTTAGCAAACCCTCATGACACCAATCGTAAGAAGCGAGTATGAGAATGAATGAATGAATGGGAAAAGCTGTGCAGATGCTCTGAGTTTTGTAGATGGTTAGTGTGTGACACTAAGTTTAAAACATTTGTGCTCTGCAAAGTTTTGGCCAGTTTCTTCACAGAATACACAGAATTTTTTTCAATTCCTGTTTTCATGGGTTTCATGAGATGGAAGGCCAAATTATATCAAAATATCAAAATACACAAATTAATGCTTGAAATCGTTTACATTGTGGGCCCTGAGTCTCTATGAAAGTTTAACTTTTTGAATGGAATTATGGAAATGAATTAACCTCCATGATATAAATTTCTAAAGGGTCTGTATATTCATGGGGTCCCAAGACTGCTGCTAGCATAGGTAATGCATTACACACTGGCAAGGACTGTCTTCACAGATCATCCTGTAAGAAATCTGCGCATCTATCATTGTCTCTTTTGGATCATTCGCAAATAGATATTTCCAGACCACAATGGGTAGTAAGGTCAGTGGTGAGCATCATTGGTACAGATCTATCCCCCTCCGGCACAGAACTTGGCAAAGGCTAACAACAGTTTAACATACGGAATCCGCTGGTCCTCACAGACATCCTCATCGTCATGTCTAGCAAACAGAGCGCTGTTTGCTAGAGCCATCTCAGTTTTTACCTCAGGCTGTATGTAAATCTCATTAACTCCTGAAAATCAAAATGTAATCAGAATAATTAATTTTCTATTTTCAATAATCTATTTTAAACATCATGCACCATTTCACTGTCAATTTCACAAGGTGAAATACACAGTTGACTTAATTGACTTAATTAATTCATACCTGTTAATATTCACATCTTTGTAGAACATTTCCAGGTTCCAATACCCATTTACTGTTCTTTTGTTGTGTAGATCAGTGTTTTTCAACCGGTGTGGAAGTTGTTCGGTGTGCCGCGTAGAAAGTAGTCACATGCCGCCCCGCCCACCCCCGTCGAACTCGCGGACGACCGAAAATATTGTTGCGCGTAGATGTTCACATCTAAACCTATTAGATTGATTAGATTGAATATTTCACATTTAAGCAATTAAGCATATAAAACCTTATCCACGTTTGAAATTTTTATCTTTCCCAGTACTTAGCTGCTTAGCCCTAAACAGAGAACTCTAAACATCATCCTGATGCTGGAACTTTGGTGCGGTCTTTATGCACTTTGATCGTGATGAGTTTTTCATAGTTTTTCATAATTTCCTTTTCATAATATTTCTTGTGATGCACAATGACAATAAAGGCATTCTTTTCTCTCCACTCTCTCTGTCTCTCTCTCTCTCACCTGGATTCCTGTCACATTCCTGTTTCTCATTCAACTTCATCCCTGGAGTCTTTGTGTCTTGTGACCATCACTGAACACAACCATTGATGGTCACAGCCTAAAATATTCTTCACCTTTGACCTGGAGGCACTTGGTGCTGTCTAAGTCATTGACTTGACTTGGTGATGGACCACCAAACGTGCTTAGTGCATGCTTAATTCAAGCAATCCAGCCACCACTGTTAATTATAGCTGTGCATCTTTATACCTGCCTATGTCTCTCTCTCTCTCCCTCTCTCTTTCAAGCCAGTCGGTCAAGGCCGCCCACCTACAGCCTGGTCTGCCGAAGGTTTCCTCCCATTAGAGGGGAGTTTTTCCCTGCCACCATTGCCAAGTAAATCCCATAGAGTTAAAATGTTTGAGAAATGGTGAGAAGCTCTATTTGTTCCATCTTGGAAAGTGCCTTGAGATTATTTCTGTTGTAATTTGGGGCTGTATAAATGAAAAAATATTCTTGAAAATTTAATTTAATATTCCAAGCCCTCAGAAAAAAAAAACACTTTGGATTTAATAATAACGGTAAAATAAGATTGATATATGGTCGAATAATGGGATACCTGGAAATTTGGAAAGATGGAAAACTAAACCGTTCCAGGAACCACCGTCTGCTATTGGCTCACAATTTTTGAGTACAAAAAATACACTGCGTGACGTCGAACGCGGAAGTTGGAGTACTTGAGTACAGTCGAGTTCAAAGTCGTGAGTTCACGGGTTTAGCTGTAGCCCGCCCATATTTACAGTAACTGGAAGGTTACAAGTTACGAGTAGCCTTGAATGCGGCATCATGGAGTATACAGTTGAACACAAGTGCAGCGGCGTGCTAATTTAAAAAAATTTGACGCCTGCAATCTCGTTTCTTCCGCATCGTGAGTCATTATCTGTAGTGAGTCGGAAAATTCTTTGAATGCCGTTTCGTGAAGTGGATTTTTTGTATGGTGGGGCTTTTGTATCTCTGGGTTCTACTGTATTTCTTTAAATCCCCCTAACATGCCCAATGTACCAAATCGTATAACGGGCATGGGAGTATCTGCTCCCATCTGCTCAGGCAGATAGCTGTTTGCCGGGAAATTTTGCCAGCTGGGGTTCAGTCATCTCAGGAATTTCAAGTCAAAGATGAAGAGTATTTTTTTGGGCCATCACCTGTAAACCTAATGTCCTCTCACAGCACCTGTTTTACTTGGTGCATATTTTTGTCTGTGCTGATATCAACAGCTGTTTTTACCTGTCAAAAATGCCTTGTTCCTTTTAAAAGTGATATTCATGCCTGAGCATAACATATAATGCATATTTTATGGAAAATTTAAATCCAGGATTTTTTTCTTTTCCAAGACCGTAGACCTTTTATATGTTCTTTAAACAAAAGAACAAGCAAATATTTTGAAGAAGAGAATAAAATTGAAATGGGGAAAAAGTAATTTGTTTAAAATATTTAGTATGTATTTGTAATTTGTCCATTAAGTCCCACAGTTTGTCCTGTTCTCTGTCACCATGGAGTCCAACTTCAAACGTGGAGTGACTGCGTACGTTGCTCTCTTTTATCCCAGTGATTGCTTGCGTCACTTTCTTTCATCCTGTCAGAGTACAAGCACTTGACCGCCCAGTGACTGTTCATGTAATTTTCTTTCATCCCGTCAGAGTACAAGCACTCGACTTTTACAGCAACTATGGCATGTGGCCTAATACAGTATTAATCATATAACCAAACCCTCCCCCACTCTCTTAAATGTTTCCTGACACTTGACAAAGAATAGGGTCTCTTCCTTACTGAAAAAACAGTTAGTCACATCAAAGCAGGCACCATATGGATATAACGTGATCAAAAGTATATCACTAACATGTTTCACCGATACCCAACACTATCAACAACAGTATTAATGACAAATGAAATCAGCTTTCTCTCCAGGTTCCATAAACAGTTTCCGTCTGGTAATTTTTTCTTCTCTCCTGCAGCAGCACTTGATCAGCAGCCAACCCATACTATAGTCTGTCACCCTGTTTCCCCTGCACTTAGCAGAGACCGCACAGTAAATCCTGTTGACTCATGTACTCCGAAACAATGCGAAATTCAAAACCAATATTCAGAATAAATGCTTTCTTTTGTCTTCATCTAGTCGGTTTTCACTCATGGCAGTTACCATCACTGGCAGTGTCTCTGTTGGTGTGTGTGTGTCACATGTGGTTGACACCTTCGCGTCCTGCTCTTCTGTCAGCCCGCTGGCCAGTTGTGGCATGGCTTTGCCGTGGCTTTTGTCGCCAATTAGGTAGCCGATCATGAGGATCAACATGACTCAGATGCCGGCGAGGCAGAGCGAATGCCAGCTGCAACGCCAAGGCAGCGGGCCAAAGTTTTCGGATTAAACCTCCATCCCAATGTTGTCCAGGGTGCTGCAATACTCCGATCCTCTTCTTGTCCGTGCCTGATGACGCCACTTAATCTCGCAGAACATCCTAAACCCTATCACCTCTGTTGTTCATTTCCTGGTAAAGGGCAGAGTCTTCCTGTCCTCTTCACGCAGAATCCCAGCGGTTCCTAAAAAAAAAAGAAGCACTCTCTGAAAAAGCAGCCGGTTCTGTGGTGCCATATTTTATTGTCATTTGTCTCTACAAAAGGGGCTTCGGAAAATCTGAAAAAATGTGCGCATTTGTGTCCAGCAGTGAAAAGATCACTGCTTCCTCTGAGCAACTATTTACGTCGCTTTCTTCTATCCCAGTGACTTTCTTTTATCCCTTCAGAGTACAAGCACTTGACTTCTTGTGACTGTTAATGTCACTTTCTTTCATCCTGTCAGAGTACAAGCGCTCGACCTTTGGAGCAACTATGGCATGCCATACCAGCGTGCTATGCTAGCATATCATCATCAAAATCTTCAACCTGTTCAGCCTGTTTTTCCCTATTCAATTGTTATAATAATAACTTGCCTTTCAAGGAGAAATGTCTGTTCTTGGTCCCAGACTTCGTAAAAATTATTTTTTTAAAAAAGGGACTTGTCATCGGGTGCAACTTGTGTTTTTTTATTGTTGTTGTTGTTGTCATTTTTTTCTATTATGATGCATTGGAATAGAATTTAAAATCCTTCTCCTTGCTTACAAGGCGCTCAATAATCAGGCACCATCGTACCTTAAACAACTGATCGTCCCTTATCATCCAACCAGAGCTCTTCGCTCCGAAAGCGCCGGGTTATTAGTGATCCCCAAAATCAGCAAGAATAGAATAGGGGGCCGGGCCTTTAGCTATCAGGCTCCTGTCCTGTGGAACCATCTTCCTGCTTCAGTCCGGGGGGCGGATACCCTCACTGCTTTTAAGAGTGGGCTTAAAACTTTCCCTTTCGATAAAGCCTATAATTCGACAAAACTATGCCTCGTGTATGGAAATTCTCACATATTCTAACATACCATAACTTCACATCACTATGTTCATTGTCATTATCAACACTCTTGCAATATTCTATTCTATCAAGACTCTTAGCTTGTGACAATCAAAGAGTTTTAATTTTGTTCACAGTTTTTATCATAAATTTTTATCACAGTTGAAATTCCACCTGAAATACTCACAGTTCTGCTGTTCTTCAACTAATGATGGCATAACCAAATTCACTCAATTGAAATTACAGTAACAGTTGACCTGACCAAATTCACTTAATTGAAATTACTGTAACAGTTGACCTGACCTTTTCAGTTGTGGTTTGTGATGACAGAGGATGCTTTTCATGCAATGCTTTTGAAGTTGGAAAACAGTCTTAGATATACGGTATATAGTATCACATCTTTCACTTTGCTCTTCACAAGCTGCAGAAAGTCGGTTAATGTCCAACTTTAGACAAACAGAAAGAGTGTACATGGAGTGGCCTGTCAAAGTCAAACTGCAGTACAGTTAAGGTCAATCACCTGTTCTGATGTTAGTCACTGTACAAATCTGGTGGGATCTATCTTCAACACAATTATTTCTACAAGCAACTGTTGAACGGAGGGGGAAATGCGGTTCAAATGAATGTCATCGAGTAGATGACAAGATAATTTTTAGGTAACAAATAACCACATTTGTAAGGGAGACCGGGGCTTGTTGTCACATGGATAAGTTGTCACATTGCAGTTATCTTCCCCATGAGAGGGGGCAACCAAAAAGCGTAATACCAGTTTTTTTCCTTTACACTGTCTGATGTCATGCACTGACTAGGGAGAGAGTAGCATATGGTGAGTTTAGGTGAGAATCATGTAACTATTTTGAACATCCCAAAGTAAAGAATTTAAACCTCATATACACCAAATAGCCTTCTTTCAGGTAAAAATATTCACAATGATATATATGGACATGAAAGAGGAGAGATTAAGGCATCCTGTCGCATCTCAGTCATTGTTGTGGTGTGAACTAATTTAAGGCTAGAGCTACCATTAGCAATTGTGGTACTTTGGGGCAAGTTATCTCAGTCATCTTGGGGTAAATTGTCTCATGTCGCAAAATAGAAAAACTGCTATTCTCACAGACAACTTATCTGAAAAGGACATGTCTGGGATGGGATTTACTTCAAAACATAGTGTGCTAATCAGCAGTTGTCATAATGACATTTTAATGTTACTTTTACAGAAAATAACTGATTTAACAGAGCGGGGAAAGAGAGAAGACATGGTCAGGAATTACAAATGAAGAACAGAAAAACATGACAAACATGTTTAATGAGTAATACCTGTAATATGAATATGTTACAAATTTTCTTTATAAAGACTTTGAAGAATAACAACCCAATGGGTCATTTTTGACCCCACGTGTGCATCTAAGGGTTAATGTCAGCTACTCTATCTTGGTTCGATACTACAAGAAATTTATTCAAGCTAAAATAGCGAGTCAGGCACCTGTGTGCCAGAACTGTTACTCTGACAAAACCTCTGACTAGCAAGGAAATTTATTTATGTGGTTTTGTTTGATTGTCACGCATATAAACGGATCTCCAAGTTCTTGTTTGAAACTTTGACCACATTTCTGGACTGCTTCGAGTTTCATCATGAAACTTAACTTTTCTTTTCAGCTGAATGTTCAGCTGAATGTTTTATTTTTAAAAAAAGCAAACAGATATTTGAGGCTGAGAGCTCAAGACAACAGCAGTTCCTATGCACTTCTGTCCAGTGCATTTGCATACTTGAGGTAAAAATTTGCTCAATGGCCATATTCACTGACTTTTTCAAATGTGATTATAATAATTTTCACTGCCTGACTCAAGTAAAATAAGAACCATGATAATTGTTTTGTCCTTGTTTCATTTGTTGCAAAATCCAGTGTGACATCTTACCCCACATAGTGTGACAATTTACCCCATGGGTAATGGTGGGGTAGGTTGCACACTCGCTACTGGATTGACGATAACTCTCCATTGGAGCGAGAAATGAATGTCTTTTTTTTTTTTCACATTTTTTTGTAATCTGATCTATTAATTCCAAGATATACACAAGAGTGTAAAAAGTGTGACAAGCCGCGGTCTCCCATATTTTAAAAGTTGATTAAAAGGGATGTTAACATGCTGAGGAGCACTACCTGCTCCATCCTGTAAAGCGCCTTGAGATAACTCCTGTTATGATTTGGCGCTATACAAATTAAATTGTATTGTATCGTATTTAAAGATCATGTATTGACAGATGTGTCAATCAGTGTTAATGGTGACTGATGTAGCGCACTCTGATGATGCATTTCATGATGTCATGCTTAAGTCCTAAGAGTTGCATAGACTGAGCGCAGTTAACATGCTAAAGTACAGTGCACTAACTTTGACTGATGAAATCACAGCTCTCAAGGAACACTTTAAGAAATCAAGTGATTTTATTTTCCTCCATTGCCATCCCATTACCGACTTCACTGATTATGTTATCGGTACTTGTGTTTAATGTACTGTTACTTGGTTGTGTGCTTTAGGCCCTGCTTTACAAAAATCACATGAATTCTAATTCTTTTAATGAGCATGCCTACAGCTACATAGCATAGGAGGAGAACAGCAGTCAGTTTTAACTTCAGTGTAATTGAATAAGACACCAGTATGAAATGGCATATGGCACTGTAAGTGTCGTTCCTGAACTGAAAGAAAGATAGCCCAGTGTTAAGTGAATTTGTGTATAAATGAAGTCCACAGATAAGGTGAAGTTGTCGCTCTGGTGACTTGCCAAACCTGTCAGACTGGACTTTGGCAGACCTCTCTATTGACTCAAACTGCCTTTTCTTTGTCCTCACACAAAGAAAAGCACAAGTGCTCTTTATCTTATTAATGACATGGGTGAAACATATTAATTACACTAAAAAAAGATGCATTCCAAAAATGTTATTCAACATAATCTATATTATGAAATGTAAGCAATTCATGCTAATCAAATATTGTCTCAAACAAATGTCACCTGTCAGGTAGGCGGCACTGCCAGCTGGATGTTAACTTCTGGCTTAATTGATGTCTCAGTATACATACCATAATAGATAATGTAGCGTTTGTGCTAATAGAGATTTTGATATCTGCGTGAGAACACAATAAATTGTTTGAATGTCTGCAGTAGTTTTTTTATTGTATTGTTTTTGCTAGAGGCGTGAACGTACAGAACAATCTCATGGGTGTTGAATTAGTTTAGAAACCACTAAACCAGTTTCCTTACATTCCACACCACTGCTGAATTATTGTCTTGAACAAACCAGTGGTTCAGCACTGTCATCGTGCAACAGGTTTCATCACAACCGAAACCTAGTGTAGTGCTTGCTCTCTCTCTCTCTCTGTCATCTCCAATCATTTCATATGTCTTGATGATGTTGAATCTCATTTTAGTTGGTTATCTGCTAGAAATCTGAAATAAAGGAAATATTTTTGAACACCTCACATGATTTGTGATATTAGGTGTTCCATCTTAGAACCAGTCACTGTTTGAAAAATAACATAGGCAACATGAGTATTTTGAAGACGCCTCAGTGCTACCCCTTTCTAGTTGCTCGACCAGTAGTGTTGCAACTGTTATTACCCCAATCGTCTGAGATGCTATTTATTTGTAATATTTGTCATCAAAGGAAATATACGTTCATTGCTCCCCACCGTGCAAGTATAGCCTTTACAACATTAATAATAATTGTGTACCCTTTATTCCCCTGGAGGGAAGTTCGTTGTTTTCACTCTTTATCTCACACGGAAGTATGCACTCCATGGAGGTTCCCAGAGAGTGAAGGGGCTGCCTCTTTCTGAAGCGCCCCTGAGCTGGGTTCAGGGCAAAGGTACAGGGCACCTCTGCACCTCTCGGCACCTCTGCAGGTAGGGGCCTTGCTGGATGTTCGGCCGGACCAGGGTTTGAACCCCTGTCTCCCGTGTCACAGTCATTGGTCTGAACCATTGTACTATCCAGCTGCCAATAATAATTAGAGGGTGCACAGATTAGATGGGAGAGAACCCACTCAGAGAATTTTACAAAAAATACAGAATGTTGCATGAAATACTCCGTATAGCTTGCAGAATTGATGTGGTCACCCCTTTCAGCTGAAAATTCTTGCTTGATTTTCCCTCCAGAGCAATGCTGTAGCCATCAGTGAGAAGATTGAAGTAGAGGCTGCAAAAGGTAATGTGGAGGGCCAAGCAGAACGTTTAACCCAGGAGACAGAACGGCTCCGGAGAAGAACACAGGAATTGGAGAATGACGTGGGTAACCTCAAAAGGATCATCGATGAGGCCAAACTACAGGAGAACAGACTGGGGGATCAAGTGGGTCAACTGGAGGTGAGAACGCATTAGTAACCTGACTTTACTTTTTTTTCTCAATTTGATCCAGAGGCGTCTTTAAATGTAATGTCAAATGAACAGAATTAATCTGTTCGATGTTTCTCAAGCAGCTTAACTGTAACAATTAAACAATACCCACTAAGAATTAACCGCAGTGGTTAGTGCTAAAGGTGTACACACATGCAGAACTTTTTAGAGATTAGGGGTAACTGAAGTCCATGACAAAAAAGACAAATAGGAAACAAAGCAGGCACACAGCCAAGAAAATGTGGTTATGTGACTCCATATCCCAGAATGGCATGCTGCTCAAAGTTAGCACGACCAACTCAAAACCTTGAAATGTAATTATCTTCAGGCCCTCTCTTGAATGGATGTACAGGCTATTGTCTCAAAAGGATCGTTCTGTTTGTGTGGTTAATGCGTTCATGCATTCGTCATACTGTCGTTGTTAGCTATACAAACAACAGTAGTTGTTGGAGAGGATGCTAAACCCTCCTTTTCCAGGCTACATTACCAATTTGTGATAGGGTTCTGTAGCCACCGTATCTTTAGATCTAATCCCCAGTCTGCTACAATGTGCAGCTGCCCCCTTGACTGATTTCTCCATACTTCATGATCAGTCAATCAATCAAGTTTTATTTGCTTTGCCCAGAGTCACAGACAAATTACAAGGGGCTTTACCAAAATACACATGCGAGACACATGCGAGAGACAGATGAGAGCTCTCTGTGAGGAAAAGGAAAAACTCCCTAAAAAACCTTAAGATCCATGGAAAAAGGAAGAAACATTGGGAGAGACAATTCAAACTGAGATTCCCTCTCTCTGCGGAAGGGACAAGCAATGGGAACTGCTGGGAATATTGCAGTATTACAGCTGGAACGCTCAGATTAGATGGAAGAGGAGTGTAGAGACCGAGATATGTACAGTATACAACAAATATAGGTGATGTGGGAAGCAGGTTAGAATGGTAGCCAGCAGGGAGGGCTGTAGGCAAAGTGTTATGTGCTAATGATAATTCATTCCATTTATAAACTCCTCTGAAGATACCCAAGATCACTGAATGACCTTGGGTATCTTTGTATTGAAGAATGGAAAACAGGCCACAATATCACACCGTGAAATAGTAGGAGCACAAAACATTTTGAGGCAAAAAATTATGTTATAGTGTATATGACAACAACTGACAGAGGTATACTGTTATATGAAGAATATGTGTTCTCACTTATGGTTTGCAAAAGGCCAATGTTGACTGGCTCAACCCTCTAGGTGTGGGAAAGGCAGCACCTGGAGGACTGAAAAAATTAAGACAAACCAGCTGAGGGGCCCTCATACAGACAAGGGGAAGCCAAGGGCCGGCTAAAAAATTCAGGATTTGTGTGCTGATCAATGTAGACATTCATTTTTCACCCCCTGTTGCATGCATTATGAAAGCCTTGGTCAAAACTTTTTTCTGAAGTGTTTTTACTCTTCTCAGGACATGGAAAAAAACTTTCAACTTTTTTTCCCAAAAATAACATTTTTCATCAAGTTGAGCACTCTGTATAAAACATTGTGAACTTACTGCAGAAATGAATTAACTTGTGTCCTATTGTAAATATTCAAACCCTTGTTCTCAGTTATCTCAGGATTTGCTCATACATGTCCACAGACATGTTATTTGCAGTTATTCCAAGAAGAAGGCCATCCTCACTAGACCAGTACATCCGTGCCTTAGAAAAGTGGTCCCCAACCTTCATTGCGCCACGGACCGGTTTCATATCGGAGGGTTATTTTCAGGGACTGGCTAAGTGTTGTGGATAGTTAGCGGAGGTGACGTAGACGGTTGCTGTTGCCTTGGTTCCCTTGGTAACGGCACGTGATGTGTGTGATTCTCCCACTGAAAAGTGTTGCAGCGTGGCAGAAGTTGCCGTCAAAGGTGCTTGTTTTCACAGAAAATGATCCTTGTTATTGCCCGTACAGTTGTGGGGAGATCGGAGGGAAACAAAGTGCTGCCCTGCAGGCTAAAGATACTCTCCGTCACTGTTTCAATTTTTGTTAATTTACCCGGGCGGCTTGTGACTGCTGAACGCGCTAGCTTGGCAAGCTAGCAGCTAGCTGGTTCCATATCGAGGTTCAGGACCAGAAGTAGATACTGTATGTATTAACATATGTGAGCGAGGCAAGCACATGACATACAGGACGTCAACAGCGAGTCGTGGACAAATGTGACGGAGACAATCCGATCACACATGAAACGGAAATGTCCTAAAGGAAGTATCCTTTCCCTGCGACCCAGCACTTATTGACCCACGGACCTGTACCGGTTCATGGCCTGGGGGTCGGGGACCACTGCCTTAGACTACTGAATGTACCCCATGATTGGATTGATCCCTAAAGCAATCTGCATTTCTTCATCTGTCAATGAAGATTTTCTTTACCTTCCTGGAGAGCATACAAGTTAGTCTTGTATACCGAATCATTAGTTAGATCTGCTGGATGTCTGAAGAAATGTATGGAATCTCTTCCCTCCCCATTCAGTTTCCATTTTCCTAGAAAAGGATGCGAGTCTCCATCAAGGTCATTGTCTTGGACTTTGCAGATATTTTTTTTCGGGCTTAACTATGGTTAGGTGCCATGTGCTCATCCCCCACAGCTCGCTGGTCATGCTGACCATTCACTGCATCTTGCATCCTGGCTGTCTTTATCTCCATTATCCTTTGCGCCAATATCTCTGTACTTCTCTGGCAGCCACTCATCATCACTGTTGTCACCACAATCTTCATTAGAGGAGCTGGATGGAATTCCCTTGACTCTTCAGTAGGCTGCCTTATTCTTTGCTGTGTTGGAAGTCTGCAAAATATGATAAAATAATTATCACAATAACTCAAACCACAGGTAATCCGCACAAAAATTTATATTTTCAATGAATATCTTGGAAAAATAACAATTGAACACTGACTTAAGACCAAAACAGTCACAAGAAACAGTGAGGAAATTATGAATCGTGTTAAAAAATGTACTGTGTGATGCATGATGTTCACCTCACTGAACACATGGTTAATCATGTTTGTCATTCTCCAAACAGATAATAGCCTTGACTAAATGTTGCTCAAAATATCACTTTTTTTTTTTTTTTTTTACTTGCAGGGCTATTGTAATATCGAAGGTTTGACAGGATATGTCAGTGGTGATCGACATGGGTGGCTGTTTTTAGGCCATCTTGGATTGAGATTAAATCTATTTACACCCACATCGACTGACCAACGAATTGACCTAGATGGATATCAGCAGCGAGCACTCTGTCGGCTGAAATGCAGTTCAACCATAGAAACCAAATTATTATTATTAAGAGAAAGTTACTTTTTAGTAGCTGTACACTATAGTGACTGCTATGCACCAGAGGGTTCATGGAGAGATGGAGGAGAGAGCGAGTGTTAGCTGCCATGATCCCAAAGAAAAATTCTACCCACCTTCACAAGGAAACCCATTGTAGCCACCTCAACTGGCAATCTTGTTCTTTTATGAAAGTAGAAGGAAAATAGATCCAACTGATCAAAGGACCAAGATCAATAGATCAAAGACGTTGCATTCAAAGTCTCTTTCCCATTTGACAAAATGATATGGTAGAGTTACCGCAAATCTGCCCTCAGTTTACTAACCAATCCTACATTGAGGTAATATTATAGGAATGATAAAATCTAGAGTTTTGTTCTTGCAAAATGCAATTTATGTAAAAATTTTGAGTGCACAGTTCAACACAGTGCCAGAAAGAGCCTCCTGTTGGTTCTGGGATAAAAGACAGGACGATAACTGGAATTCTGGATCAGAGGGGCAGTGCTCCGAACAAACACGGTTAAGTCCATAAACACGGTTAAGAAAAAAATGATAACCCCACCATTGTTTGAACTTGACAGAAAAAGAAGAAGCAGTTGGAGGAGTCTCTGGCTGAAGCCCAAGAGCAAGAACAGGAAATGTCTCATGCCAACCGTGCTTTAGCAGTGAGGCTGGAGGATGTGCAGGTGGGATGAAAAGAATTGGAGCACAAGGACAATCGTTTTTTAAAACTTTGTGTGTAGTTGCCACATATTGATATTCATACACATTCTCTGTGACAGAAAAATCTTACCTCTCTAAGCAGCAAACATAAAGCATTAGAGGAACAGTTGCTGGAGGAAAGAATTCAGAAGGAGCAATTCAAGAAAATGAGGAATGAGATTGAGGATGAGAGGAGATTACTGGATCGTACAGTGGAGAAATTGCAGAAGGAGGTGAGTCATGACCAGACTGCACAATGGGTGGCTTCACACTTGAGTTCCAAATCACCATAGTTCCAAACTAGCAATTTTAACCGCTGCTGAGAGAGGCTCACGATGGCTGCGGACCCAGAAGGATAAGCAGTGGACGAGTGCTTCTTGGACACAGGCAAAGTCTGTGTCCAAGATCTCAGCGTTGCCTGAGTGAGGGGGTCTGAAGTTAAAAGACCTGAAATCCCTTGTGACCCCAAGTACTACCTCTGATGATGTGTCCATCACGAGATGTATGTAACAGTCAGATCCAATGTTACGATACCGCAGTCATAAATCAAGACTGTTTTTCCACAAAAGCATCATACAAGTAGTCAACAGTTGTTTCTGATTGTTAAGGAATCCTTAACTTCTTTTTACAAGATTAAGGTGTAATTTGTTTGACATAAATACTGCACTGCATGAAATGTCTTTGTATCAATTCGTAAATTTTCTGAAAATGCTAATTATTCCTTATAGATAAGTATTTTTTTCAAAACTGTTATGATAGTTGATTAACATGTATTGTACATTGTCTATTGAATTGCAAGTTGCAATTGAATAACTTTGAATGCATCTCCTGCCCTAAATTTGTAGGTTCGCAAGGGTAAATTGTACCCTAACTTTGGATGTTTTTGAGTGAAGTTAGATTCAGATCAGCCCGTGTTTTTTTCCCAATACAATTAATCAGAGCTTGCCAGTTAGTCACACAAGTACAGTACGTGGGCCTGTGAGGATGAACAAGATACGATTATGTCAAATTCCATAATTATTTTCATATCAAGATTACTGGCAATAAATTGGTCACCAGTCTTTTCAGCAATAACGATATGTTGTAGGCCAGCAACTATTTATCTAGTAAGCGTTGAAAATTTTTGCAATCATTTAACTTTTTTCTGAAGCACCAAATGCCATACGATATTACAATCTCTATGAAGACTCGATGACAATGTTTCTATGAAGACTTCCCAAAAACCTGTCTCTCCCAAAATTTTCCACATTTCCCAAAATTACAACCTCTCCCAACAGTCTACATATTTTCAGAAAATAAGAGTCATGCTGAACCCCTGAACCCTTGTCTGGTAAATGCATGTTACTAACTGGGCTTCTTCCCCAAAGTGTGCTCTATTATCCCGTAGCTGGCAAGTAGAACACCACCAGTGATGATGGACCTGCGACTTCCTACATCCCTATCCCGAATCCCTACACCTGTGTCTGTCTCTCTCTGCCTCTCTACCTCTCTCTCCTTCCCTCTCTCTCCCAACCCGAGCGGTCAGGGCAGTTGACCGCCCACCTGTAGCCTGGCCTTCCCGAGGTTTCCACTCTTGAGGGGAGGTTTCTCCTGACCACTGTCACTAATGGGGGATGTGTTGGGTGTCTGTGTGTCCATCCACACAGCCCCTGACTGTTTATATGCTGAGGAGCACTACCTGCTCTATCCTGTAAAGTGCCTTGAGATAACTCCTGTTATGATCTGGCGCTATATAAATTGAATTGTATTGTATTGTATTGTATATTCAGAATGGGTATCATTAAACATGATGGGTTCAAGTGCTGGGTTATCCCATAATAAAACACAATGCAGGCCACAATAATGGTATGATAAAGATGAATCCTTTATGATTGCAACAGTGTCAGTAAGACCGGACAATTGAGCAATGATGTTTAATTCTGACTGCTCAGATTTCAGCAACTGTGATGTTTAATATTTGTTTGGTGCACGTCACCTAAGCCTGTCACATCTGTTCTTTGGACTGTCATTCCTTAATGCCATATCGACATTGTAGACACCATCATAGAATGGGGAGATGATATATTTTCCTCTTGTACGCAGCCTTAAATATCGAGCCCTATTCATATAAATTCCTGAGCTGATCCTACAAACAGGTATGAGGAATTCCATTTCAAACTATACCATCAGTGATGCACTTCAATTTGGGGGTACGGGGAGTGGGGGTGAATTTTGCTGTCATTGCTGCACGAAGATTAGACATCAGATGACCATTTTACTGTGGTCGCTGCATTCAGTCCAACACAGATGACTGGCCACTCAACACAGACAAAACATTTGAAGTGCGATTCACAGACCTGGTCCTATAATGATTAACAGCCGTGAAAATGGTAGATGACATTCAGACATTACCTGACAATTACACCGCAATCATGGCCTCTGATGTTCCTCATTAACTAGAATCCACACGTCTACGATTCTGTAATGTACCTATGAAGTTGAGACTCAAACATGCACATCATAACAGAACCTGCTGGGTAGCCAATCACACAATTCTCATGCAGAGGCAGTTTCCTTGGTTTGTTTTGTTTTAGGTGTGTGTGTGTGTGTGTGCGTGTGCGTGTAGCGCTTCTACATTTGTGTATAAGTCTGTCGGTTTGTCCAGAAAGACAAACGACACTGGTAGACGGTCAGGACTCACTTCAATAGAAACTAGAGGAACGAACAAGAAGAGAATCATGGTGGAGAATTAAGGTGTGTGTGTGTGTGTGTTTGTGTGCCTGATAGACAGACAGACCGACAGACAGGTAGACAGATAGATAGATCTTGTGTGATGCTGTGCTTTGGTGCACAGTAACAGTTGCCGGCAACCGTGGCTGCTTCCCTGTCCCTCCTGCTCCTCTGTCCTCTCTGCCTGATACTGTATTATCAGTTTTAATGCTAGTGCATATACGGTGCATGTTTAAGATCTTTTTGAAAACAAAACAGACTTTTTGAAGAACAAATTTTAATGAGACCTTTGATTTGACAGTGGTCATTGCATAGTACAAACAGTTGAAAAGTCTCCGTTCTCTGTGTGCCATTAAATGATATGAATGACGGAAATCAAACTAAAACCACTACAGTGTTATTGCATGCATATTTCTGTATTAATGATACCTTGAATGGAGAGAGGCAGGGCTTGGAAGTGGTGCCTCCATATTGGTGGCAGTGCGGATAAATGTTTGAAAACATTAATTTGATGGTTTTATTTGAATAAGACATCTGTAAAAAATAACAGATGGTTGAGCTATCATAATATGTTAATATGGTCTTGTGCCATCATTTCCCACAGACAATATGAGGTACGACTGTGAGCTGATATCCACCATATTTCTGTTCCAGTAATCTTCAAGGGGATTCGTTTCAGAGAACATCAATGAAAAATATGATTTGTTGAGATTCAGTCTCAGGAAGAAGGTGAACTGATGAGTTGAATCAGTCGATCAGCTGAAAAATGTAGCAATGATTAACTTTGTTCAACTGCAAGAGAGGTTATAGCACCTGGAGCAGTTCATCTCCTCTGTCTATACAGATAAAATTTGTTTTTATTTTGAAAAAAATACAATAGACAACAAATACACATCGAGATAATACACTTCAAGCATTGACAAAACTTAATTAGATTAATTGAAAAACTAAACATTACCAGAAAAAAAATAGAATAAAGTTGAACTGTCAGGCAAAATTTTCTTAAGTTTTCTAAAATAAAGAAAATCACATAATTTTATGCAATTGATGAAACTGCAATCATATAATGACTTTTAGGAGTTGTGTATGTTTTTCTCTGTGAAACTACCCTACTTAAGCCTACATTGCTAGGGTTTTCTGGATGGGAATTATCATTGCCCTTTACCTTTCAGGTCTGCGATCAATCCTCTGTCCAATGTAGTCGCGCTGGTCTGCGAGCAGTTGTCCGCGAGGCGAGGGGGGGGGAGTTGCACACGCAGGTTCGCACATGTCTTTTTCTTATCACACCCATCTCTTGCGGGCCATTGAAAATTTCAGGTGGGCCTGGAATATGTTTTATCTATTAGCGTGCTTGTTTTTTTGTCCTTGTAGTTAGCAGTGGGACTGAAAAACTGTGACATCATAAACTTAACCTGCAATGGTTAGTGATGGCGCTGTTTCAGTTTTAAAGATTAGTTTTCTCACGTAATCCAGACACCTCTTAGACCTACAACACACTGATCACAAGGAGCGGTCAGTGATCAAAACACAACTTTCATGTCAAACAATAGTTCTTATGCTGCAAGTTTGAGAGTCAGTGGCTACGACATTCGGGATATGCTGTCATTCCCTAATCATTAAAATGTGACATGTAGGTATCAAGAAATAAGATGAGAAAATATGCTGGACCTTACAGTAGATATATACAGTAGATCACAGATCGTGGATCACTGAATAAGGTAACACCTCACACAATAGGCCTGTAAGCCAAGGAGAGATCTGAACTCATGCATATTTATTCCCCACCCACACACAGACACACACTTACAGTACAGTGGTGGGTGGGCAGAGAGATGCTTAGCATTTCTTTTCTGTCTAGCCATGAGTGTTTCAGTTCTGAGCTCAGGTTTTTCCACACTGTCAATCTATTCACATTCAACCAAGAGATTAACAGTGAGGGGTACATTTATGGCTGAGATATTTTCCCCTACGTTTTCTAAGGTCACATTGCCTCCCTTTGCATTTGCACCATAAATTGTTTGGTGAGCAGCACTCCGACTGGAGTTTAACATAATAGATTAGGGGGAAGATGTGTATGATAGGATGTCAGGGAACTTCAGTGTGGTCTCTTCTTCCTCTGCGAGTTTGAGTTTGGAAGAAAAATATTGGTGAGAAAATATAAATATTGTCTCATCCTCGTGAATTGATTTAAGTTAGCATCTAATCATTTTGTTTTCGTATACCGGTACTGCACAATTTGTAAGAGGGAAGTGTAGAGCATAGTCAGCCCTGTTTTGCTTTGATTGTAGACTACTCAAGTAGCATTTACTGCTTAATTGTCACGGTTCAGACAGACGAGGACCACAATTGCATCACGTTTCACTCAGTTTATTGTACAGTACAGGCTACTTGCCAAAGGGCTGGGAGTCCAGGCGTAAAGCTGGCAGGAATCGTGACAAAAAACATTTTTTGCTTAAGATTTGCAAGTCAAGTAGAAAATGTCCCAAAATTTTATGAGGATATCAAGGAAATATGAAGCCAAATCCAAGTGGAGCCTCCCCTTCTCCCTCTCTTCTCTCCGCCTCTCTCGTTTCATCTCCTCTCCTCTCCTTTCCTCTCCTCTCCTCTCCTTTCCCCTCCTCTCTTCTCTTGTGTAGTCACGATTTGTTTCTCCTCTCTGCC
>OMPJ01005678.1:6827-30897 GCA_900312935.1 Carapus acus | reverse complement strand
TGTGTGTGTGTGTGTGACAGAGTTAGTGTGTGTGTGTGTGTGTGTGTGTGTGTGTGTGTGTGTCTGTGTGACTGGCCGTTGGGCACCGCATCCAGGGTGGATGGGTATGAACATGGCAGCATCTGCTTCCTGTCTCCAGTTTTGTCAGCCCATTGGAGACACACACACACCCCACCAACCCCGCTACACATTATATTCTCAATAGCGTTTTTCTTAGGGATGTCCGATATTGGCTTTTTGCCGATATTGTCCAACTCTCAATGCACCGACACCGATATCAGTCGATACCGATATGTGTGCCGGTAAACGCTTCAGGAGCGCATAGGCACTATTTCGGTGTAACGCAAGCATTATTTTATTTTTATCGGTTTTTATTTTATCGGTTTTAAAGCCAAAAAATCCGATACCGATATTACATTTTTATGCTAATATCGGGTCAATAATATCGGTGGGCCGATATTATCGGACATCTCTTGTTTTTCTGTAGTGCTTTCATGTGAGGGGGCGATAACGTCCCTTCTCGTGAACACAGAGGGTCCAGGGCAAGCAGGATGTGTGAGTAAGCCCTGGAGTGCCCAGTTTCTTTTGTCAGATAAAGCCTGTAGGTTACATCTCGGCTTTTGGCGCCGTTCTCTCTGGAATCATGACTCAGCTTCCGCCGACTGGGCTCCGCTATATTGCTGATGCATCATCATCTTCGTCATCATTATCACATGGTTTTGGTCATCGCTTAAAAACTATCCTGGCAATTTACTGCATAAAATGTCCTCCCACGAAACAAATTTTGCTTTCCACATCCCAGTGACTAATAAATAACACTCTAAGAATAGCGGTTGTCTCAACAAAAGAAGGGTAGCAGCTGCATGTTTTGTTCCTGTTTTGTGCAGCAGTTTTGAAAACTAATGGAAAACAGAGCACATTTTGAAAACCCGGGACAAACAAATAAATACAATTAGAAACAAAGGAATGACAGAATAATAATGTTTACAGGTGATTATAATGAAACATAAACAACTGTCAAACGCAGTAACGCTCGGCCTCAAACTAGTAAACGGAAGTCAAATTATTTTGGCCTTTTGACTCGTCTGGCAAGTGTGTTGTTTTTTTGTCGGGTGGAGGCCTGCGACCTTTTTTTTTCTTTATCAATTTCATTTCAGAACGGCTTATGTAATTGTGGGTCAGCTTGAAACAGTAGTGAAACATCCTCTTTGGGAATAAAGCGCATGGGCGGAGCGTGACGTTAGAAAAAGACGCTCTGGTCCAGATGTATGTTTTAGGTACTTTCCTCTGCAGGGAGTAACCCCCCCGCACCCCACTCCCCTTAGTCTGTCAGTCATGTTCTGATATACAGGCGGCGCCCAAAGAAGAAAGAACTCCATCCTCATCTTCTCCATAGAAAACAATTGTACTATCCACTGCTCTCCAGATGACATATATCAAACCATCACACATTAAACTGATGATTGTAGGCTGCTCTCCACATCTGATTTGTTCAAAACTGTAGAGTCTATCTATCTATCTATCTATCTATCTATCTATCTATCTATCTATCTATCTATCTATCTATCTATCTGCTCATCTACTGTCCTGTATGTCCATCTGCCCTTTTGTTTCTTTGTCCCTTAAGGACAATCTTGCTATGAAATGGTGGTATGGTTGAATTATCAGAATAAAGAGTACAGTTTGTCTGTATTTAAAAGCATATCTGTTAGATGACCCACTTCTTACAATTTAAAGGGTGCATCTCTGTGTGTATCTGTGTGAGCGAAATGTCTGTTACTCGTCCCTCAGTTCTTGTGACGTTCCGTATCACCACAGATTTCCCATTCACTTCCCTTCCATCCGGCAGTTTCACCCTCTTAATCATCTCGGCATGCTCCACTGCTGCAAGTCACCCAAATATCCCCTGTTTGTTTGTTCTCCCTGGAGGGGAGAGGAGGGGACTGAGTGGAATTAGAGTCAGACAGAACATCTCAGTCCCCATGAGACACGCGGAATACACGGAACGTTCTGACCCCTGTGGAGGACAAGCCTCTTAGGATCCTTCATAGACCTGAATCTGGAGTCCTGAATCTGGAAAATGGTAATGCATGGAGGAAATCTCCAAACATCCTGAAGAGGAGGAAACTCCCAGGCCCTTTGTTGTTACACTCCCCAACCCACTCTGCCACAAAACAATAGGTATTTTTAGTCCTTTTGTTAAATTTAAACCAGTTACCAGAGCCATAATAAGGAATCCACAGTTTACATTTTTTTGGCGTCTCGCTCAAACTCCCCGATACCAGTTGGTGACCTTTTGTTATGTCTGGGCCTGGAACACTGTATCGTATATTTAGAGAGCACATCTTTTATCTTCTCTTTGAATATCCTCAAAATCAAGCCTTCCACAACCGAAACAGGCCTTTTTGTCCATCTGTGGGGAGACAGCCTGTGACACACACACACACACGCACAAACACATGGGGAAAAAATGAGCGAAAGGACAGAGGGAGCTCATCAAGCGTCGCATTGTCCGCAGCGAGGGACATAGCGGACAAACTATATGGAGACATGCAGTGAGAGAGGAATTCCCCCACTAGGTTCAAACGATTGCAGATGTATCAGCCTGGCGGACAGCTACTGCACACACAGCTGGGCCAGAGCGCCTTCTACACACACGCAGCGGCTGCCGCCGCCGCCGCCGCCGCCTCCGCCGCCGCCGCCACACTATGGGCTCTGCTTCCCCTCCTTCCTCCATGTCTCGTCTGTACACCGACGCTCTGGAAAAGCGATTTAGCAGAAACACATGGCCGGCATGAACTGCTGCTCACCTTGCGGCCAGCCGATGGCTTCTCCGGCTGCTGGCCTCGGGCGAACGCCAGGCCGCTTGAAAAAGGCATGCATAGATGGAGCTGGCGGATGGAAAATTTGGGGGATTTCAGAGGGGAGGGCTGCAGGCTTGCTTACGATCAGGAAGTAAAACTGCGACTGGAGGTCACTAGTTGTCTCCTGCCTTTGCAAAAAATGCACTTCCCCCCCTGCTGCTGCAGCTTTTGTAAACAGGATTTTGAGCACAGATGCAAGGAAAATACATTGATAATTGCGAGGCCACCGCAAGCGCGGATAGTCCCTGTCATCCTGACTGTGATTGATGATAATTCAGACAAACAGTGTCTGTTAATGTGACATTATATATAAATATGTGTAACATACAGTATGTGCATACGCATTGTTCACGCATATGTACTCAATGCAGTGTTCAAGAGGTCAACAGTCTTATTGTTGACCTCTTTTTTGCTACTGGCGCTAATAAAAACAAGAAATTCTAACTATGTCCAAACTTACTAAGGTTTGCTTTTGTTGACACTTTGCATCTTGTTCTGATTTCCCCAAATTCACAGCAACAACAACAACAACATAAATTCGCAACATGAAGGAAGATGAACAAACAACACCACTCTGCCATTTGGTGAATTTGTCAAATGTCAATCGCCACAATGTTTGATAAATGAAACAGACCGGCAAAAGCGCAGATCGCCTCCCTTAAATGTAGCAGCGCAAATGCTAATATTAGCCCTTGCTGTTTGACTTGTGCGTAAATATACAGGGTGTATTCACGCTCAAGTACGCAGAACAAGCAGCACTGCGTGCATGAGACGTAACGTGCGCAAGTACCTGCGCACAAGCTCACGCACATACACACACTAGTGGGAAATTCCCAGCAAAATTCCAGTCCAAGTCCACTGTGTGCACATTCCGATGTTTTTCAGAACATCACTCCGGCAAAATGAAAGTCAGAATTTAGTGCTGCGCGGACATTTGAAAGCTGCGGCGTACCCTTGAGCGCACCATAAATCTTCCTATATTGGAGATATTGCACGTAAGCTTATATTCCTGTCAGGTTCCCTGGGTGCGCAGGCCACCCCCTTTTTTCCCCCACACCCAGTGAAATGCGGAGGAAGAAAAGAACATAGTGGCATAAAAGTAGAACTGGAGGAGGGGAAGGACCACAGGGGTTTAACTTGTCAAAGTTTCTATTGCGCTATAAATGTAAAATACAGCTCCATTTTGCGCAGTAACTCGCCGGCTTTCACCACAAAAGCACAAACTAACGCCGTGAGGACACTTAACACTCCGTCACATCGATTGATAGAGATCCTGGGAGTGATTTTCACACTCCGAATTCCCCTAGCACACCCTGCTATGACCTAGCTGCTGAATGTAACGCTGTTCCACCACCCAAACTAGCCCCCCTCCACAAAATAAAGAATGAGGAAGGGGGGGGTAGGCGCTGATGAAGATTTTTTTCCCTCGGGTTGACACCAGGGGGCGGGGGTTTGAGGGGACGACACACACACATCAAATTAATAAATACCCGAGTGTGTGTGAAAGTGGGTACTTTTTAAGGCGTACGGTAGCGAGCCGAAAATGACTCATACTTGGGCCTCCGACATGTCCGTCAAAGTACCGGCGCCGGTCCAGGGACGGCTCACTGGTGGGCAGCACAGCGGGATCGTTGTTCTCCACTGATGGTTTAATGTGTCGCTGTCATCATCGTCATCGTCGTTGCCACGTATGTAATGGGCCGAAGCTCAGTTGGCTTGGCGGCTGCTGCAGAGTTCTGTTGGCAGTGGCTCGCTGCAGCAGGGAGTTCCCTCGCTTCACAAACCCTCTGCCGATTACTGACTTCTCCCCTCTGTTATTAGCGAAGCCACCAGGAGCTGCTGCCTGCTAAAATTACTCCCTTAGATGGATTTTTCCAAGTTCTAGGTCGCTTCTCCCCTGGAAAATCACTCAAGCGTAAGAAACGCGTTAACATCATACCGAAACAAGCGAGTACCTGGTTCAACCAAACTTGTTTGTCTCTTATGTCGTGTGTGCAAGTTCACGTGAAAGGCGTTGCGTGAGTATGTTTGCGTGTGTGTGGAGGGTTATCAGCAGGGCCTCAGGCAAGGGAGTGAAGGTGCAGCTGGTTGTAGCGCAGCAGAGTGCGTGCGCGTATTTGGCTTGCAGGCCATTATCAGTCGCTGAGGTTTCTCGAGGCGATGAGAGGCAGATGAGGCACAGGGGAAGACGCTCACCTGCACAACCCAAGACTCAGGTCCTGTCTGAATATGCCCAACGCGCGTGTGTGTGCGCGTGTGCATGCGTGCGTGTGTGTGTTTGCATAGTTGCTTGTGTGCACAAGGAGACCAAAAGCATTCTCACCATTGACAGAGCAGGAGAGGCGGTGAGAAAGAAGAAGAGGAGGTTTTGGGTTTCCTGCTGCCCTGTGGCACGGCACAGTCTGATCTGTGTACTTCCTCAAGTGTTCTACTCGCGTACGTTTGTTTTCGTTCCCGTGCGGCACATTAATCTTTCATTGCCGCGCAACGCGGCATCTACGTGCCGAATTTCTCCACTCCCTGCCGTTTATGTGCATTTAAAGCCGCACCACAGCTGCAAAGCACGCTGACCTTGTGCGCTTATAGCCCGCTGGCCGCCTGCCAGGCTAGCCAAAGCAGCTATTGATCTCACCCACGACTCTGACATCCAGACGTATTTATATCTACCTTAATACCCCAGCAAATGATTACTTGCACAGGCACACACCACACACGCACACACACGCGTGCACACACAGACAGTTTTTTTTTTCAGATTCAGTCTCAGGTGGGGATTTCAAAGCTGGGCTATTTGAGGCTTCTTTACATGTGACATATATACACGTTAAAACCTCGGATATCCCCCCACCCCCCCGAGTCTTCCTCCTACGTGGCGCCATTGTTACCACAGACACCTGCCCTGTCACGCACAGTCGTCACAGCCAATTGGAGGGGGGGACCAGTTGAGACCGTCTCAAACTGCCTCTGCTCTTTCATTCACCCACCGCATACTCAGTAGTTAGAGAGAAGTAGCTACAAAAGATGGATCAATCAACCAGCATAGCACAGGCACATTCTAAGGTCCCACAACTGTTCACAACACACAAGGCCAAATATTATCAGAGGAACATAACCCAGAGCGTAAGGACATATGCTTCAAAAGAAAAATTGAATTCTTCAACTCAGAAATAGTCGCAAAAAACATTACTACATAATAATAGAAATTATAAGTAGAGATGTTCGATAATATCGGCCCACCGATATTATCGACCCAATATTAGCATAAAAATGTAATATCGGTATCAGATTTTTTTGCTTTAAAACCGATAATATAAAAAACGATAAAAATAAAATAATGCGTGCGTTACACCGAAATAGTGCCTATGCGCTCCTGAAGCGTTTACTGGCGCACATATAGGTATCGGCTGATATCGGTATCGGTAAATTGAGAGTTGGACAATATCGGCATATCAGATATCGGCAAAAAAGCCAATATCGGACATCCCTAATTATAAGGCTGTCAAACAAAGTGACTGTCAAACAAACGAGATTGTCTGTAGTCAATCATGATTAAGTGCCCTTCTAATTCCATGTTTACACAAGCGAATTCTGCGTTTGAGGACATTTTTAAGTTAATATTAACAATTCAAAGCAATTCTTAGCAGAATGTGTACTCTGTGAATCAAATGGCTCAAATTCTGAAAATTCCTTTATGATCATTGGTATTGATTTTGTAAAAGCACGCACTATGTGGACCCACTCGCTGTTTACTTAAAACACATTCTTCTAGTAAAGTGAAGTGCATTGTAAGGCCACTTAATGTCCACATCAATACAACAGATTTTTAAGCAAGTGTGAATTGGGGTGGAGGTCTTGGGAGAAAAGTAAGGGTGTGCAGAAGGGACAAAACAGTGCAATCCTCACAAGTATGTGTTGAAATCTGACTTTAAAGCAATCGAGATCAACACTCTAACAGTTGCAATGCAAATCAATTATCTCAAGTTATGTTCACATCTCATGTTGTATGTGTGTATTACCTTTTGCTATAAACTCAATTTCAAATGGTTTTTCTGACATACAACAGCAGAAATTTCCAGACAAACCCCGAGCCTCTCAAGAAAACAAAGACACAAAACAGCGATTGTGTGTGGAAAAAGGAAGTTTGACAGACTCCTTCTGCTCACATGACCAGGTGTGCAACAGGAAACTTAGGTGAGACGATGACACAGCAATCAAGGGGGCAGGGGAAGGAGTTCTTTGCTGATGATAGAGATGGTGGATTTGGGTCAGTGGTCTCCTAGTCAAGAATAATAGAGAGGAAGAGTTAATGAGTGCAATTAGTAACGACAAACATCTTCTAGCATTCATGTATACGATGCATAGTAATAACATTCCCCATTGTCTATTTTCTTCCCTTTGTGTGATCTGGGCTAAGAGTCAAGTATCATGGCTTAAACCAAGAACATAACTGGAATTACGGGTGTCGCTGACACACCGATGTGAACGAAGACATGGGTGCCAACACGTGGCACGTGCAGTGCAGCAACAAGCGGTACACGTGACGTCGCCTTGGACTTGTTTTAGAGGTTTACCGGTACCAGGAATAAATCATATCCCTTACCAGAATAGTCCAATATGTGGAAAACATCACCGCACTCCATTTAAAGTTGTGTCCACCGCTGCTGCAGTTACCGCTCGGGTTTGAGTTTGACCTGCACAATGTAACATGAAAATCTGAATTAGAATTTATATTTTCTTCGCAAGGCCAGTGCGCGAATATTAGATTTAGCTGTGAACTTGCGCATGTTGGGATTATTTTCAATGTAGTTACACAGCGCAACAGTTGGAAATAGTGTTGAAAGCGGTGTGCATTTCGCTCTTTGTCATAATTCAAAACATGTTCTTATCTGCAGGTACACTCGCTAAGTTTTACAGTCCTTCTTCTGTGAAGTCTCTGGATCGTAAAGTGCAGCTGGGAGATCATCGCAGCGCTGACGGAAATGTTTCTAATAGAATGCATTACTTTAATTATGAATGAAGGGTAGCCAAAATATACCTAAAATATCAGACCCCAAATAAGGTCATGGCAACCAGTTTAGCAAATAAAAATGTACCCAAGCCGACCTGACCTAACTCGTGCCTGCATGGGTCAATGGTGCTCAAAATACAGCTGGCGGAACATGGAGAAAACAAAATAAATTGCTATGTGTAAAAAAAATAAATAAATAGCAGTCACATCATGAAATTATCAATTGGAGATGATGTTGTTTTATCTGTAATATATACCAGGTGGCGTGCGAGCTCATCCATTTTTGCTCCTGAAATCTTAGTTTGTGCTTTCGTGGATAAACCCTTAAGCTCAGTGTGTGAAATAGGTGCAATTTGCTGGTGGGCTGGTGGGAGTTGCGACACACGTGAAGGCCTCACTGTGCAACCAGGTTTGTGTTTACAACACGAGAGAGACCACAAGATAGATTTACAAGGAACAACATTCAAAATTCAGCACGTGCTGGCAGAGGAAGGCGACCAACTTTGTTATCACGGCTGGACGCATAGGTGCATTTATCGCTCGGCATTGCACGGTTTCGTTTTTTTCTCCGGTCCTGTTTAGATAAGTTGTTCTCGGAATCCACAAGGGTTCGTCGGAGTGAGTGAAAGGGCCTCTTTCTGCTTTCGCTGACTTTCACAGATGGAAAGACACGTGTGTTCTTTGGCACTTGTAAAGTATGATTCTGCAAATAAATTCCTCGATGCTCTCTGAACCACAATAAGGCAACAGTGCTTGAATGCTAGTCATGGTTTGAATACTAATACAAATTATCAACAAACATGGGCCTTATCATTGCATGTCCCGATTGGCTTTTCAGAGGGTGAGGGCAAAATATTTTGTTTAGTTTGAGGCCATTTTTTCAGTACTGAGTGAACAAAACAGACTGTTGGAAACAATGTTTTCACACTACGGTACTTTAAACGGTGTCTGTCTGCCCAGTTTGAATACCAAGAGAGGATTTCTGTGTTCAGCATACTGTATGTGTAGTATATACTATGCTAGTAGTATGGTAAGTCATATTCTTAGCCATGGGAATCCCCGCTGGAATTGTTTTATGGGTGCTAATAATTCATTTTATGCTGTGAGGGTTTTCAGAGTGAGCAGCGATCACTGTTATGACGCTTCCCACATTGCCTCACAGCTTGACTTTTTAGATTGGAAAAGTTGAACCAAACTGTGGCTTCACACTGTCAAACCATATTCTCATATGCAGCGGAGATCCCCCTTCCCCCCCCCGCCGACCCCCGCACTTCAGCCTTGCATCCCACATCTCTCTGCTAGTCACGGGGGTGGGGGGCTTTCTCATTTTTATTTCACAGCTTTGTGAAAGTAGTGCTTTGGCGATGCCATGAATGAGCCACTCTCTCAACAGAATAAGAACAGGAGTTGGAGGTGCGAGAGAGAGGGGGACACGGGGGAGGACAGGTGAAGGAGGGGACAGCAATGGGTTCCATGGCAGTGGGGCAACAGTGTGTATGTGTTTGTGTGTATGTTGTGTTGTACTGTGTGTATGTTATGTTGTGTGTATGTTTGTAAGGGCAGAGACGGGGTGGGTGCAGCTGCTTTTCAACATCTGATAAAAGACGTGTTTTCCCTTGATTATTCTTTTGATTGTTCCAAAAAAAAAAACACACAATGTAGCACAAAAAGCCAGCAAAATGCGCTTACCGAGTAATTCATTATTGACATACAAGATAAAACAAAACAAATAGAAACTCCATGTAGCAGACAAAGCTGTGCAGGCGCTCAGAAAAAATGGACTGCTGCGTCTCTATATAATTTTATCGTGAAATTTGTAATGAGTAGCTCTGCGTTTGCAAAACCAGCAATTAATCTCGAAACTTTGTTTTTGACAGAGGAACACATGCGGTTCTGCAGCAGTTGTTGTGCAATGGTGGGTTTTACCTGAGTTATTCACAGCAGAGCCTGTAGCTGTCACATTTTCTTAAATGTTCAATGCAATCATGAAAATTTTTCCTCAATCACAGTAGTAGTTGCTGCAATCATAATCTATGATTATGAAATGAAGCCAGATGTGACATGCTGAGAACAGACTGGAACATTCTGGAGCAAAAAGCCTGGGTGTAGATTGAGCATTTGACAAGGCAGCGTCTGTGTCTCTGACGGTGTGTCTGGGTCATGTGTCGATCACTTGTAAAGAGGAAGCACTGGTTTTCTGTTTACGTACGTCGGTTACCTGGAACAGTAGGAAATTCCCGGGTGTCTTCTGCATGGTCACACTCACGGAACAAGGAAATGGGAAATTGGGCCCAAGAACACATTCTGAAAATAATGTCAAAATATTTACATTTTAAATGTGACATCAATGGTCAGTAGCCCCATGGCTGTGTGGTTTGTGTGGCTTTCTGTTTTCTGATCTGACAGGCTGGCTGAAGGCAGCATGACTGTTTTAAAATCCCAGCATGTCACAAAACTGTGTTTAGCTTTGCTCTTCATGATCGTCCGAATTGTTGCAGCTGATTGTACAGCTTTTATTTCCTTATGACTGCAACCTCAGACACTAAAAGGTACTGAAAGGTTCATCTATCATTCAAACAGACATTTCAAGACCTCCACCTCCAAGGTGTGTGCCACCTACCTCCTTGTGTGTGTCGTAGTGTAGCTCATTAGCTGTACATCTCAATAGTTATGGTAACTTTAATATCAGTACGCTTCTACTTCTCTCACGTCCTCTCACCCTGCAAGATTCAATCAGTTTAGCTCAAAAGTCAATTGCCCTCCCCTTTCAGACACCTCCAACTCTCCATTTCGTCTTAATCAATCACCTCTTCAGTTTTCATCCTATTCATAACTAACTGCGCAAACCTGTTTTTTATTTATTTTGTGCACTTCCAGCTCCAACTACAGTTTTCCCACCTGTCCTTCTTTTCTCCTCTGTCCTCTCCCCTCATCCTGTCCCTCTCCCTTCCCCTCGTCAACTCTTCTCTACTCTGTTCTATTCTCCCTGTTCTCCTCTCCTCTCCCCTCTTCACTGTCTTCTCTGCCTCTCTTCCTCTTCCTCTTCGTCCACCCCATTTATTTATATCAAAAAGATGTGGAGACAATAATGGTGAATTGCTCAGCAAAATTCTTGTCTAAGTAGTGTACTTAGTTAGATCTGATGTGGAATGCCTCTCGTTGCCATAGAGACAAACTGCGGTGGCCTCTCACACCGGAACAAGTTTATCTGCACCACAATTGCATATCCGGGTGAAGATATTGTGCATGTAGCAAAAGTCTCTCATCCGGGCCAACTTGACGGCAAACTTAATGAGTTAAAATGTCTCGAGGCTCAAGTGCAGGTTTCGATCGCCACATTACCATCTTCTCACCCGAAGGAAGGCTCTACCAAGTCGGTCAGTATCGGAGATTTGTGCCTGCCCCGAACCGGCTCATAGGATGAGCGGCTTCGTAAACTAGCCCGCTAAATGCTCTGTCATGGTTCGGTTAGCTTCGCGTCTAGCTCAACAAAACACCAGGCAAAAACGAAACTTAAATCACGCAAAACGGTTCTAATATCACCACTGTAGTATTATTTGCAAATTACAGTCTACTGTTTGATGCCGTTGTGACACTCAATCCCGTAAGTGTAAATGTTATAAGTCCGGTTAGCATGATTAGCATGGTAGAGTGGCAAGCTGATTCATTGCTGCAGGTGACAAAGCTACACTGAGGCGGAGTGGCACAGATTTGCCATGTATTGTACATAAAATTTCATATTGAGCGATTGTTAAATCCACACCGTGCTCACCCTCGTTATACCGAAGCTTTAGTTGTTACAGGCTTGGAATGCGAGGATTTACTGTAGAATACACTTCACTTAACAATGTTTTGAAGTGTAAACAAGACGGCCCAAGAGAAATCTGGTGATGTATCAGTGATTTTTGACTGAGAAACCGTTACATCCGTAACATCGCTCACAATCAACAGAATGCGATATCATTTGTATGTTAAGATAACAACAAAACTCAAAGCCAGAATAACAGTTTGTAGTTTAGAATTCTGCTTGCACCGTAAATGAGAACATGAGCTACTGTGTATAGAATTGTTACTGTTCCATGGAAATTAAAACTCGGCATTCAGTTAACAGTGGGGAAAAAAAGAGTATATAAGAAACAGAGACAGCTTTAAGTGGTGTGGTCAGCTCACATGCTCTTGGTATACACACTTATAAACACCCATTTACTCTCTCACTCTCACAATCCCTCTCTCTCTCTCTCCTCTCTCTCTCTCTCTCCCATTCAGAATATGCTTTCAAGGCTATTAACCAAGGCGGACTGACATCAGTAGCTGTCAGAGGGAAGGACTGCGCAGTTGTTGTAACACAGAAAAAAGTGCCAGTAAGTGTCAATTAAATATCATGTTACCAAAAATAAAATCACATCCATCAATGCAAAGGAGTGAAATGTCCAACTGATATTCTGTCTTTTAACAGGACAAGCTTCTTGATGCTTCCACAGTGACTCATCTTTTCAGAATAACAGATAATATTGGATGCGTAATGTCTGGGATGACAGGTAATTTATGGAGAATTTCTTATGTGCATATTAGCTACAGGCACAAATCTGTCCTTCATCAGGTTGCAGGTATTTGCACCAAAGTAACTCTCTCCCTCTGTCTTACGTCCCCTTCAGCTGACAGCAGGTCCCAAGTGCAGCGAGCGCGCTATGAAGCAGCCAACTGGCAATACAAGTACGGCTATGAGATTCCGGTGGACATGCTGTGTAAGAGGATTGCTGACATCTCGCAAGTTTACACACAGAATGCTGAGATGCGACCGCTAGGCTGCTGTAAGTATTAGTTTTGTGCCATCTCTGATTGAGACATCTGTGATTTTACTTTCCAAAACTGTTCTACACGTTAGAAGGGGCTGGCATGCCCATGAAGTCAGAGTAGCTGCTCAGCTCTGAACTGTCAGCCGGGCAGACCATTGCTCGTCAATCAGTGAGGGTGATTGAAGTGTCAAGTGGCAATTTCCATTAAGATTGATAACATTCATCAAAGTATACGTTCAAGGTCACCAACACACATACAGTGAAATTTTGAACAGGACAACCAAGTAATGCTGATATGACTTTCTGCTCAGAAGAACTCCGTATCAGGGCTCAAACATGGAAATGTGTAGCATGAAGTTATGCACTGGGCACAATAACGTGTGTTGTTGAAGTACAGTGCACACACTGTGTGAACGCTGCCTTAAGAGCATAGTCTCAGTTCAAAGTCCACCCAAACTCGAGGAAGGTGCTGAGTGGTAATGAGTGGATGTCTTGCAAAATAGTCATTAAAGATATAAAGGAAATCTGTGTCAATCCTCCTCAAGCAGCAAAGATTCTGGCAGAAAGAAATTGTTTGCTTTCCTGCCATGGGAACATGAACTGGCGTGAATTCCATTAGTACGCAGTTTGCAACTTGTTTAGTCTATTGTGTAACAGTTCACATCCATCATATCAGAAATGGCAGGAACAACGTCAAGTGTTGCTGTTGCCAAATGTGTTTCTGTTTTATAGAGAGAAATAGATCATGAAGAGAAAATTCCAGAGCTATCTGCATATTCCTGTGCTTGGTGTACTTGAGAGGCGTGGTGATTTGTTCGAGAGAAATTGTCTTAATTTGTCTTTATTGCTTTTAACCCTCAAATTTGCACAGGCATGATTGTGATCGGCGTAGATGAGGAGCTCGGCCCTCAGGTGTACAAGTGCGACCCAGCAGGCTACTACTGTGGCTTTAAGGCCACCGCGGCTGGAGTGAAGCAGACAGAAGCCACCAGCTTCCTTGAGAAGAAAGTGAAAAAGAAACTGGACTGGACATTCGAGCAAACTGTGGAGGTGCGTTTGGTGTCTTAGAAAAGAGCTGACAACATCAGGGACTTTTGACTGTGAATCTGATACTGACAGGCTCAGCTCTGTGGCTAAAGATAAGATTCTTCAGCAGGGAGTTTTGCAAAGGAAATTTCTGTGTTTTGTTCTGTCCTAACCTACCACTCTTTTTCAATTTTAGACGGCGATCTCCTGTCTGTCAACCGTTCTCTCCATTGACTTCAAGCCCTCTGAGTTAGAGGTGGGAGTTGTAACAACACAGGACACCAAATTCAGGTAAAATGCAGACAACATGGACTCATTTTTCCCATCATTTCTCCTCACTGAATTATTGTCGTAACTTTCTCTGGCATCGTTTACTAAGTGCACCATCAAATTGTCTCTCCAGGATCCTGACAGAGGCTGAAGTCGACGTCCACCTGATGGCCCTGGCAGAGCGAGACTGAGCAAGCGGACGTGTCGCCTGTTGTATCAACGTAGAGCATGATGGGATTTGCAGATCCCAGATGGGGGCTGGTTTCATCTTTGTTTGCTGTACATTTACCCCACTGTTTCATTAAACAAATAAAAAAAGTTTTTGGAGTAAAACAAAATCTGTTGAATTTAACTCAATTTTCGGAGTGTCAGGATTTGTTAGTAAGTGGAGAATATTGTGATGTGCAAACGTTCTTTACATTATAGCAACCCTCATTTTAGATTTAGAAACTTGTACCTTCTACAGGAAGATGAGTGGCACTGCACGCCACCTCTGAGCTTCCTGTTGTAGATCAGTGTGCTCGAAATCACCTGACACAGCCTCAGTGCAGTGGAGAGACATTTTACTACAACAGAGATGAAAACCATGTTTGACCTCGTTTTCTTCACTATTTTTTGACAAAAAAAAAAATTCACCGCAGCCACCGGATGCTGCCTTTGTAACAGTGCGATAGAGAGATGACTGATTCTGTTACATTAGTGACACAGAGATGCCCAATTAGCGACGGTCGCAATGCGAGTTCCATAAAGGGGTCAGTAAGGTCTCAAAAGATGTCAATCTGTGACCTCAGTCTTCACCATGTATGCGGTTTATTGTCAGCAGTTTGCAATCAGAGAGAGGAGTGTCTGCTGATGTGTCACCCGCTGGCTGGGGTCAATGACTTAAAATCAGTTTCCCCGAAGTATGAGCCCCATGAAATGCAGTTTCAGCCCAAGCTTTGCATCTCATGAGTTGTCATGTTTCCCTTCAGTATTGAAAACCTTTCCCAAATAATACTACTATTAAATCAAGTATTTATTCCAATCCAAAAATCTAGGAAAATGGGCGGCAAATGATCTACAAAAGTTTGAGTTGTGTTTGTTGAATTGTGCAGCAGTTGAGCAACACTACCAATTTGACTATCATGTTTCTCAGTAAGTGTAGATTTTGACGCAGTTGGGAAGTGATAGTGCTGCTCTCAAAGGCCGATCAGAATCTTACATTCAGTGTTTCACTGTTGGGATGATAACTGATGCAAAATAGCTTTTCCACGTGAAATTTGATCTCCAATGAAGGGCCTCAAATGTGTCCTGAAATGATGATTCCAGAAAAATTACTTGGTCCATTTATGACATCACAGGCAATGAACAAGATGAGTGTGTGTAAAGTTGGACTCAGTCCCATTCCCTCCCAAATATGAAAGGTACACTCACAAATTCAGCTGTTTCCAAGGCCTATGTGCATTAGCGGGGCTTAGATGTGGAATATTTGTTGTTTCTGGGAAGAAACACATCACCTGAGCGTGAACACTCACTTTGGGATTTTGTATTCCTTATGCCTGCAAATGAGTCAGATTCCTTTGGAAAATCCCTAAGGACTGCTGCGTGGCAATTACAGGGTGCATCAAACCTGATAACTCATGGGATTTTCTCAAGTGTTTACTGTTCCTGTGCGTATATTTTTGTTGAAATTGGACACGAGGTCACTGCAGTTTACGCCACTCTGACCAACCCAACCACGTCCTTTGTACGCGGATCTGTCAGCTGATAGGGAAGTCTGGTACTTCCCAGACTAAGCCATTGTTTCCGAGTAACAAAGTACAAAAGGCTCAGCCTCCTGTATACCTGCTGTGCTTTTATTTAAACACCATGTCCTCGGGAGAAAAATGCTTTTGGTATTTTAATAAACGCCCATTCTACTCCAAGATATTTAGTACACTATGTTCCTCTTGTGTCGTCCAGGGACTTTCAAAGCCAATGACTCAGAGACCTAGTGACCTCGCCCCAACAAGGAAAACCCAGACTGTTCCAAAAGGCCCTTGAGTGTAAGAATTATTCACAAGTATCACATGGATCTTTTTTTTTTTTAGCAAGATTTCAGTGATGACTCGTTCCCTCGTCACTTTGCATAAGCGAGACAATGGTGGTGAACCCACGCTGTGACACTCTTTTACTATGTGGAAAGGCTGTAAAAGCCTCGACATGGAAGTGGAAGGAAGTGAATGTCACGCTGAGTAAATGGGGCCAAGGAAACGTCAAAACAAAATCATTTATAGTCATAGAAGTTATTTTATTCTCAACAACCGCACTTTTGCTAATAGTGTTTAAATTCACCATATAAAGCATATTAACAGGTACAAAAATAATATCTTCTCTGTATTTACAGTATGTTACACATGTCTGGTATATACATATACTCGAGGGTACAATGGAGGTTGTGGCCTTGTTGTACAGGTTCTGTGATCCAGACCGGACTGGATGCCTTCATCATTCTTGGATGTGATCTTGGGGGCCAGCTCCAGACCCCCTGGGCGTGCCTCCTGGCGGACTTCCTGGGTGGGACCTCCTGACTTGTCCCTCTGGGGCCATGGCCGTGGCTACCCAGTAGCAGCTTGACAGTCTTTCACTCCATCAGAGAGAAGTTGATTTTTCTTTACTTCCCAAACTTGATGTCATCGTACAACTGTGGATAAATGAAAGAAAGAACATTAGAAACTGAAGTCACTGTCGAGACAGATGCTACAGTCAGAAACTAACAAGATAACTCGTTGATGATTATAGTACTGACCTCATCATCAGACATGTCCAGGTCCTCCATGTCGCTCTCGTCCGACTCGCTCTCCGGCAGCGCCCTCAGCTCCTGAGCTGTCTTTTCAAACAGCCTGTTGCGGATCTCTTCGTTCTGGCGCCCGTATGTGAGGTGGTATGGCGTGAAGCCTCCATATGTCAGGCTGTGGACGTTTGCCCCAAGCTCCACTAGACGTGAGACGAGTACTGGGTTCTGGAGATCCACCGCAAGATGGAGTGCTGTCCTCCCACTGCACTGCTCCTGCACAGAACAAGGACAATGAAAAATACCGAAGTTAGTTTCCTGCAGCCTGTAGTAATTTTTTTTGTGTCTTGGGTTCACAATTTCTGGCATGGACATGTCTCAGGGCCAGCGTTTACCTGGGCATTGATGTCTGCACCGAGCTGAACTAGGCTTTCCACCAATGAGATATAGCCGTTGATGGATGCCAAGTGGAGGCAGTTATGTCCTGTGGAAAGAAAACGCAACATTGCTTGGTTAAAAACAAACCCAGATCGTAGTGACAGAAATTGTGGGGGGTGTGCGTTTGTGGTATTTGTAATTAGAACCCTCAAACTCACCACTGTAATTAGGGAAGGAGAGGATGGAGGTCAGGTGGTTTTGGCAGTTCTGGGTGATGACGCCGAAGCAGGCGAGGGACCCCCTCTTGCAGGCGATGTGGAGCGCCGTGTTCCCACCTTCATCAGCCAGCCTCGGGTCGCAACCGGCCTTCAGGAGCCTTTCCACCAGCTGGGGCTGCTCTGTGATCACTGCCAGGTGAAGTGCAGTCTGGGTAGGACCAAAGAAGGATATTAGATCCACATCAATGATGAGACTATTTGTCATATGAGCCTCTGGGGCTACCATGTCCGAAAGTGAGCTTTGTTTTTATTTTGAGTCTGCCAAATTATAAATATCCAAGTGTTTACCTGTCTCTGGTGGTTCTGCACATTGAGGAATGGGTGGTAGTGAGAGATCTTGATCATATGAAGGGCATGTTCAGTGGCTTCGTGAATGATGGCCAAGTGTAGAAGCCTGTGGAGGAGATAGAGAGAGAAACACAGGGGGTTAAAAATCGAGTTAAAAAGTCCAAGATGGGAAAGAATAACAAATAAATAAATATTTAAAAAAACATGAGCACGCACACACATATACCTAGGAAGTGGTTCCACCTCAGTAGGAAAGAACAAAGCCCAAAGCAGTGGAGCGTTTCGCAAGAATGGAGTTTTGTCGGGTTATTTCCACCAGTTGTGGCTTGACACATCTGATGCTTTATCAGTTACTGGCACGGCGCCAGGGACTTTCCTGAACGCGAAGAACGGACTGTAGCCCCGCCCAGACTACACACTCAGCCAAAGTACACACGCACAAACACACACGCACGTAACCGCAAACACACACACACACATACACACACACACAACTGCGTTGCACCGTCCGTTTTAAAGATCCCGTTGTTTTCGTGCACGTCTCAGACGCATTTTTTGTTGCAGTTGTACATTAAGTCTCGCGCGCTGCTGCACGCGCAGCATTGCGCCAACAATAATGCGCCACAACGTTTAAAAAAAAAAAAAAAAAAACGGGAAAAAAATGCAAGTAATGAAACGTTAAACTTACGTGTCACCGTCTTCCGTCACCGCGTTCCTCCAAGGCTCGTATTCCTCTGGAGGGACGTGTCCGTCTTTCACGTCCATATCCTGGAAGTCGTTGACCAGTTCGTCCTCTTTCAAGGAGTCCACGCCGCTGTCGAAACGATCCTCCTGACACGGTAGCAGCTTCCCGTGTTTGGCCTCCATATTGTCGAGGTTATAATCCATTTGGCTGCGGTCGTTTACTCTTTGGACGTCCATGTTTCCTTTTTTCGCTTTAAGGTGTTGAGAGAGTTTCAGAAAAGACGCAGTAGCGTGCCTTTGACTGTCGAGCTCGGTAAGAACTGAAGCAGTGGGAGGAGGCGCCTGTGCTTTATTTGAGCTCGCTGGGCGGAGTTGGGGATTTCCAATAGTCTTTGACACACACGCACTCACGCACCGAAAGCAGGGAAAATCCCCCCCACCTCCTACCAAAACAGATTACAGACAGGTTCGGGACCCTTCGGTGTGAATGACACAGGTCCAGCATGAATGAAAGACCTTTTGGCCCCTTTCACACTTTTGAGGAATTCCCTGCCGCTTGGAGGGGAAATTATGAAGTGTCAAAACCAAATGATACTCATCATTTTCCTTCATCCCCTCCATCACCGGCCCATCATCAGCTTATGCTAGTGTGTGTGTGTGTGTGTGTGTGTACTCAATGCAAGGCGTAGTGAATACTTTGCAAACCTGCATACAAACCCCTGCCTGGCACGACCTGCCTGCTCTCTGCAAACAGACAGAACTACAGGGGCATAATTTTAGGAAATTATGGATATTTGCACAACGAACGTCGAAAATTGATGCTTAAATATGTGCTTGCATTGAAAGTGTGGATTAATTTCATTTCTTTTCCTCCCTTGTTAGATTTAACAAATTGGAAAGCCATAGAAAGCACGTGTAATTTTTACGCAGAATTTCCATGATTACCTAACATCTGGTGCAATTAGGGACCTGTGACCTACAGCTTTCAATTGTCGTTTTATTGCAAGTATAAAATCCAGTGAAGCACTTGACATCTTTTTTGACCACTTGCACTGAGAACGTAATTGAAAATTGGTAATACATTACATGAACAATGTGAGTTCTGGACTTAAGGCAGCAGTATCAAACGTGCAAGATCAATGTGTAATAAACACAGCAAACATTTGGCGATTTGCATACCAGAATAAATGCAGGTTGTCTATGAAGACACATATTTGCGTACAGGATTTATCATTTGATGTTGATTATTCTATTATGATTATTTCCTGCAGGCCTATCTGGAACGTGGAAGTCAAATTCTGCTGAACGTAACGATCAGTTTGCGTGCAGAGAGCAGGAAACACCAAAGTTTCCTCATGAAGACTCCCTGTTAAACCAGCACAGCATGTTCCACTGAGCAAAACTTTCTGGACTTGCCCATCTAGGGATTTGCATATTTTGCACAGCCTTAGATGTTGGGAACTGAATGCCAAAAATGTGTTGATTTTGCCTCATTTTTCTCAGGGCTGGGAAGTTTGAATCTGTTCTTATCTAGGAAAACACTATCAGTTTCCACTTGGGGACTTTATTTATTATTCACTCAAATATTCCCCCACTATTTGAGTGACTCTTCCAGGAGAAGAGCCCGTGTTGTTACACAATGACTGTACTATGTACAACACTGACTATCCTCAGTCATGTCACCAGACTTCAGAACTTCCCGAGACTCACCTACAGTATGTACACATGGCAACCGTATCTAAGGGTAGTAAACCATCCCCACCTTTGCGGGGCGATACTGACGCTACACAAAGGAAACGCAGACACTCACACGTACTGCACTTCCAAAGAAGGAGTGCCGAGCAGATCCTGTACCTGCGTCAACCCAAACGTGCGTCACAACTCATAGTGTGTGACATTTTGGGATTGTACTCTCATCTTTGTTTCATGTTGTTCCATCGCAGGAGAAGGCAGCCTGCCGTCGCCCACGCCCTCCCTTGTTTGCCCCACAACCACCTTACACAAACACACTCCAACATACTACCGTGTACTATCTGTCGGCGACAGATACCAGAGAAATATTGGGACTTCCACTTTGCGTTTCTTGTGCGGCAGGCACGCTCTCAGGCTGGCGCGCCTTCTGTTTGCAACACGTTGCCATAGCGACCACCCACTGGGAAAGCACTGATCTTGTATGTACCTTCGTCACGTTTGCCCGCACATCCGCACGTACTGGTACTTTTCTGCCATGGCGCTTCCTGATGGGAAATCACAACAGTTGTTGATGGACCTCCAGAACCTTTTGTTGAGTAAATTAAAGGGTGTGATTCCCAGAGATCTGTTCAGACGTGCAGTCACGTCTGTTCTTTTTGTTATCAGGAAGAAATGGAAAGGACATTCCACATGTGGCAGTCATAGATACCTTCCACTGGAAAGATCTGGAGTAGGATTTGTATGCACAGAATGTGAGGTACCTGCTCAGGTCAAACTGCCTTTAACATACCTCAACTCTCTGTCTCACCAGGGGAATTCAGACCTCTTTGTTGCTCGTTCTGTCTTTTTCCCCCTGTCCCTTTTTCTTCTACGGCTTGCTTTATCTCCCCATTTCCTCCCAGTTTGCCGTCAGTAGTCTGACCTTGTCCTCTCTTCTGTCCTCATCTGATCTGGTCAGGATTCAAGAAACCTTGCATGCCAAATAAAACGCCTGACAGTACAACCATCGGTCAGGTTTTTTTCTTCCCTGTAACAGCACTGTTACTGGCAAATTTGGTTATTATCCAAACTCAGGGCCATTAAACTCGGGCTATGCAACTTATCATGTTGTAACAGCGTTGAAGTTTTTCAACTCTGGGAATTTGAAGAATGGAACGCAGGTCACAATGTGAGACCACACAGTTAAAATTTCACTCATTTTGTCTTTACTTCATCATTTATCGCTACTTATACAGCTTAATTGAGAGCCTAAGTAAATAATAAATATATGACAGAGAGGCACTGTCTGTCACCCAGTCAGCTGATGTTGTGCCGTTCATTCACTGGGGCACTTGGCTACCTTGCACCTATGAAATAAGCGTCTAAATATAGCCGACGCACGTCGGCTTGGCTTCCCAGATGTCAGTGTGTCACGTCGACTGTTTAGAAAGGAACATATCACGGCGTCGTGACAGAAATCAGTCAGTGGACATTGACATTTGTGTGCACGCAGGCTTGTTTTCTATTTGAAATGTTTCTGTCCTGTGTGGGCTCAATGACACAGCATTTCTACGCCGCAGCAGTGACACCCACGTCTTGTTTCGTGATGCTTGGCTTGAAAAAGGCGGGTACTGTTGCATGGAACATGGTGACTTTCCATGGTTGTGATTAAGTTTTGGGCAAGTATTTTCACAAGTGAGGATTTCATTTTATGTAAAATGACACGATTGTCCGTGGCGGAACTGCATGATGCAGTTTTAATGTATATAATGAAACAGTTCAAGAGGTTGTGATGGTCGAGGCCTGTGACCCATTTGCTGTTTGATCTCATGTGATGATTCAGTGGAGGATGCCAGTGTGGGCATCCTCAGCAGTGATCACAACCAGAACAAGATCACCAGGGAGGACAACATATGGAGCTGCCTTTGTTTGATCCACACAAACAGTTGTCTAGAATTGCTACAGTGCGTGATGTCTGTGGCTTTATTTGAATACACACAGCGGGAGAATGCGCTTCCGGGGTCGTTCCCAGCCTCTGTCCACCTGTGAGACACGGGCGATCGATTGAACTTTTCAAAGCGAAGCACTCTCAAAGTGCTTCTTCTAGTGGTTTCATGCTCATTGTGCAAATGCATATTTTTCGGGGAAGCGTAGGTGTTTTTCGGAGTAGGGGCAATACCTTTTGCCTCGCTACCCAGGCTCTCTCTTTCTCTCTCACTCCCTCCCTCTCCCTCACAAAGACACTCGTCTCTGGCTCTCTCTCTCTCTCACACACACACACACACACACACACACACACACACACGCACGCCCACTGTGACAGTGATATGATCTGTTGTCCCACTGTTCTATCGCCACCAGGCATCTCTCACGGTCATAACATAGCTTTGTCGCGATCTATCCCAGCACACTTCCCCAGCACTGAACATGGTCTTGCTGGATTTCGATCCAACAGCATCAAACTCTTTTGTTGCTGTTGTTGAATTTGGTGGTAGTGCAGTGTAGAAGAGATACGCAAGGTGATGATGATGCACCTGTTCCTATAAATAAAGCCAAATTTGTTATTTTGCATTTTTGTACTGTATGGGAAGAAGGGGGAAGGAAAATGAGTAAAGTGGAAGAAAGCACAAAGGATGGAGGACGGAGGGCACCAAAGGAGGAAAGGAATGGAGGACGGAACAGACAAAAGAGGGACGGCTTAATGCAAATACATCTCAGACATGTAAGGTCATATTAATAAGTCAAGCTAACATGCTGGTTAATCAGCGATGAATTTCGATAACAGTCAACTGTTAGCAGTTGCTGGCAAATGTTTAAGTCAATAACCTGAAAAAGTGTAAAAAGACAGGTATACAAATATTATATAGCCACTGGAGTGCAAATATGTGAGTGAAATGCAAGCAACTGGGAGGACAAAGTTGGTCCTGGCTCGCTCCTCCATTTTGAATTAAATGTCAACCTTTGTTCTTTGCTAATTATGCATCATCTGAATGTAAGAGAAGCAGAAATGCCGCAATGTTCTCCTTGGTTCCCAATTACCATCTTTCGCAAGCTCAATTATCCATGAGGCAGTGACAAGGAGAGCTTGTTAGAATAAAGAGCAGCACAAAGGCAACCGAGAAGGAGAGGGGAGAGAGAGAGATAGAAAGAGAGAGAGAGCGAAAGGCGGTGGGTGGGTTGCATTGCCCTAAATACGATTCAAGACCAGCAAAGTTTCTTGACACATTTAGAGCTGAGTTATACACGCCGCGGAAACAGTGAGGCTATCAGCAAACCCGCAACCCACTGAGTCAAGCCTTTGAATATTTTGATTCAGTTTATGAGGTTTGAGCTGGACCGATTCCCTCTGCTGCTTGTTATCACATGCCTGCAAAGACTTCCACCCTTGCATTTGCCCCATCTGTCAGATCTTACTGCATCGTAAAAAACTCAGCCGGTAAAAGTACAGAAAAGATAAATTCCCCTCTGTGGGACTTTATTTTGTACCTTGTGGATTTGACACATTTTTTATTCTGTTTGTGTTTGCAGAGATGGTGGCACGGGTTCAAAAAAAAAAAAGAGAGCATGACCTGAAAGAGCGAATTTATTATTTTATATGAATTTGAGTATCGTTGTACATCAATAGTATGTGTGTTTCATAAATTACCATACAATTACGATTACCTCTGCTACATTTACAAAGATCAATCCATATTGTCTTGGGTGCTACTCTTCTCAGCAGCAAAAGCTCTTGTCACCCTCATGTGGTTTTACTGTGAATTGCAGAAAGATTCTGACTATATTTTTGTATTTTATATATACTGTATATATATATATACAGTATATATATTATGTTTTAGCACATTTTATGCCAACAATCGAATACAAAAAGCACAGTTATCTTTTTGTCCTCTCATAGATAACACACACAATAAGCACATTTATTGGGTGTGTTACAGCAAAATGATTAGATATTAGTTTAGATAAGATTGATGCAATCATGGGAGATGTATTAAAAAAACAGCATCAAGAGTGTTATTGCCACGCTGTCCTCCCTCTGTCTATCACAATGAGGA
>OMPJ01005665.1:76760-91116 GCA_900312935.1 Carapus acus | reverse complement strand
ACCTATGCTGTACACACACGCGCAAACACACACACACACACACACACACACACACACACACACATATATGTAAAAACTTTCACATGAAGCAGAAGCTTGGAACAGAGTTCCAAGAAAATGACTCCAGATTCTAGCGAGATTACATAGTAATTCAGTGACTGAAACAATAACAACAATAATAATACCCATAATGTCAATACTATAAATGACACCAATAAACACTAAACACTTAATAAATACTATAACAAAAACAATAACTGCTACTTATAACAAAAAATGATAGTAACAATAATAATGATAATGATGATGATGACGATGATAGTGACGATAATAATAATAATTGGTAATTTGTAATTTGTAGTTGTGGGTTGGTTGCTTGCTTGCTTATGGTATTGTTTATGTCATTGTAGTCGTCATCAATTGCTTGACTAATATTTACACTGCTGCATTGTCTAGAGAAACATAGAAGGATACAGAGTTGGTTAGTAATGTGCGGTTGGTATTGTTAGTAACACCAGTCCAGGCAGGTTTACATCCCAGCATCATCAGCGAGTTAATGCAAGGTTAGGTAATTACACTCAAACCAGAAAAACCACCCTCGTGACCTCTCCTTGTCTGTCAAACAGCCAGAAATGAGCAGATATAAGTCTTCTGCAAGACAGCGACAGGTAAGGAGCTCTTTGCTACTTCTATTTTTGCTGTTCAAGCCTTGTGCCTGAAAGAAAAAGTCAGTTTCAAGCATGGAATTACTTCCTGTTCCTAAATGAGAGAGCACATGACAAAAGGCAAATAGAAATACTGAACATCACGTTGTTAATGTTTTGATTTTTGTCCAATCAGTCATATCACCGTAATGGGATGCGTGTGCAGCTTTTTGCGAAAGGACAGCGATTCTGGTAAAGAGCATTTTCAATATAATTACTGTACCTAAAAGTGCATGCATCCACTTGTGGTCAGTGCAACAACAACAGCGCAACAGACTAGCGAAGTCTCTCCTTTGTTTCATCACCCATGCAGTCATCAGTACACATAGAAAATGTTTTTTTTTACCTTTTCATTATCAACAGAGCCACGTCCAGATGCTCCAGATGGAAAAACTGTTGATCCCCAACCAAAACCAGGTACATCTGTGTAAAGTAAACAGTACATCATGGGTTGTGTACATTTGTGGACAGATCATCAATCAGACAATGTCACTTCAGCATTTGGTTCAGCCTTTGCAGAAGACAACGCAACTTATGCCACATAGATATTATATCTTTCATCATCTTTATCCACATATATGATTCCAGAGACTCCAAAAGAGATGAAACGTGGTGATTCTGATCCTGACATCTCTGAGCAGAGTAAGTAGGGAAAAGGGAGAAAAGATGTGAATACATGGCCAATGCATGACAGAAAATGTGTGAATAAGTGTGCTGTTTGGGAGATGAATGCGCTGCCTCACCCACACAGGGACAGTTATCGCCTTCACGGCCAAAATGAACGTCGCTGACAGCACGCCGTACCACGCCGGTGTCCTGAAGCTGGTCGACGTGCTGGTGAACGAGGGAGGAGGCTACAGTCCGGACACGGGCCTCTTCACCTGTCCGCTGGGGGGACTCTACCACTTCACTGTGCACATGTCGGTGTGCGGCCGTGCTCAGTGTGGCATATACAAGAACGGCGAGAGCGTGGCGTCTGTTTATCACACAAGTCTGCCCGATAGATGTTGCCAAGTGGCCAGCGTCAGCAGCGTGGTTCACCTCAGAAAAGACGACAAGGTCTGGGTGAACTTATGGGGCCACGGTCGCCACGAGATCATCGCGACTGACTGTAATGACACTGTCTTTGTTGGCTTTTATTTGGCATAATGGGGCAACAGCACATCACATCAGCTGTTCTCACATGTATGTGCCTACTACAATTTTAAAGTTGTTACTCATTCATTGTATTTAAAGGAGGATTTTATACTATAAAATGGAGGTGATATTTAAAGGAGGATTTTATATCAAATGAATTATGACGTGGGAGCACACTGTATGAAAACTGTACAAAATGTGAGATGCTTATGAATTACCCTCATTGTTATTATTCACAGCTCCTGAGGAATTGGTCCTCTACTAACTTGTCCAATACATAAGCACCCTTTAATGTCCATATATTGTGATTTTTAATAAATGTTTACGTGGCATTATTGTTCTATTTCATGTTTAATCATACATTTAGTTTTGAGTCCGAGGCATTTAAATGGTGTGTAAAAATTTACCATCACCTTGTCACCTTGTCAGATTATAGCATGCAAGTGGGTTAAACTTGTTTGAAGCTTGAGTCACATTTCACAAAGACATATATCCAATTTAAAATAATTTGCATTTGTCCTCTGACCTCTAACACACACTCAGTCATTGATGGCGTCGTGCTAAATAAGGGGCTGCCATGACAAAAATTGCACTTTGAGTTTCTAGGTGACAGAATCCAATTATTTTAAGTTAGGTATGAAGTCCAAGACCACGTATTTTGGGAAAATAGACTTGCTGTACTTTGAGGGACTCCAGAACTTGCAAACATGTATTAACGCGTGTGGATCATCTGACTGCATGTCGTCTGAGGTCAGGAGGTGTGAAAGCATTGTAGTCATTCTTTCTCTTTGCATTGCACAACAGCATAACTTCCTGTCACACCTCCAGGACCGAAAGACTGCAATTTGTGAGCAGGTGAGCATCTTGTTTGTCAGCCAGCCTGCAGGGAAATGTTTAAAATGCAGTAACCCTGTGACCCTGCACTAACCTGTCATAGAAGCTGTATTTTACTTTTTACTGCTCTCCGAATCACACAAATTTTAATCCATGGCTTGTCACTCATTCAGGCCCATTTCATGTTTAATGTCTTTTTGAGCTAGTGTGTCATTTCTACTCACACGCTCACCAGCCAAATTCTCTGATTGTTGTAATTATGATATTTTGTATCATTTGTACCGGCGTATTCTTCTATTTAACTCAGGTGGAAACTGTTTAAAAGCCATGAGTTGAGATTCCGTATCATTTGCAACACCCTCCACTAAGCCCTGTCAGTGGCTCATACACCAAACCAGAATAACCGCCTCCCCCTCTGCCTCTGCCTGCCAAGACACAACACCAACGTCTAAGGCGAGGCTGCAAGAGGTAAGAGGCTTCTGAAAAAATATTGTTTTTGTATATGGAATGCAAACATTTTGAGTGAATTTGGAAAGACATCGATGATTCTGCTTCCTATGACAAAATGTTCATGTGTGCAAAAGTTATTCAAAATTCTGGCAAACTTGGACAGGATGAAATATTTGCATAACGCTATCACACTGCTGTCAACACACTCCGTGCAGCTTTCGTATCTTTGAAACTTTGTTCTTCCACCACAGCTCATGCGATGATGGCGACCGAATCTGCCGAAAGAAGCGGCGCTAAAGGTAAACAAGTATCCGCAGTGAGGAATTTCAAATGTAATTTCTGCTCAGAGCATTACTTCCATTAACCAGTGTTGCATGCTACAGGCACGCGTGTGGCTTTTTGCGCAAAGCTGAACTTTGATGACAGCTTCCCCAGCAACTCTTCCATCCTTAAGTTTCAAAAAGTGGAGGTCAACCGGGGGGAAGGCTACAATCGGGACACAGGCATCTTCACCTGCCCTGTGGACGGCCTGTACCACTTCTTCGTGACTATGGCAGTGTATCAGCGTGGACAGTGTGGCATGTTTAAGAACGGGGAAAAAATCGCCTCTGCTCGCCACACCAATCTACCTGATACACTCAGTTACAAATGCAGCCAAGTGGCCACTATGAGCATTGTGGTCAGACTGTTGCAAAAAGATGAAGTGTGGGTTATACTAGATGGTCAAGGGCCGCAGGAAATCTTTGCTACAGAGGATAATGATACCATCTTTGCTGGATATCACCTCAGATAGTTAGTAGAATCATCTTTGATGATAAAACTAATTTCAAGAAGGGATTGACATTAATATATTGCTGTCAATAGAATATGTATTTATGTGGCTGCAAGACCAATTCTAACTAGATTTTCTGTGTTTTACATAGTTTGGATCTGACAGGACCTTGTTGCACTAAGTTGTAAAGTCCTCCTCCATGATGTAATAAAGCAGCTCGAATCTGTCTCCGTGCATCTTCATCCTATTTCAGTGACATTGGAGCCGCATGCATCTCTTTTACCAAGGAACAGCTTGACTGGCTTGATTTATTTTGGAGGTTTAATTTTTTCTCCAGCTCAGAGAAGCTTTCATAAAATAAGGGCATGTTGCAATTTGGAAGAAATTGTGTTATTTCATGTTTTACTTGGTTGGTACTGCTGTAACAAGCAGCAAGTTCTCTGTGCACGCATGTGATTGCACCTAATTACACACTCCACTGTCTGAATGACAGGAATGAGGAGAATCCTCACTTGTTGTGAAGCACCGTCATTGGGTTACACACTAGAGATCAAGCGTTGACTGGAGGGCCTGGAGTGACACGACAGGCACAAAACTGCAAACCAGAATTGCAGCTTTGCTTTCTGCTTTTTCTCAAAGCACTCTCCTGCAGCAGCAGCAGGTAGGAGCTCTGTGCCTTTTGATTCAAGAGAATTGTTCTTTGGAATTATGACTGAAATGCTCCAGTGTATACTTACTATGCAGTTAACTTTAGGTGTAATCATAGATACAACAGAAACGCTGAAATATCTTTAATTGATCAAACATTTTTGTAAAGAACACTGATGTCTTGTGTTTTTTTCCAGCAGGCATCATTAGAAATTTTTAAAAATGGCAAGTGACTCCAGACGAGGCGATAACATCTCTGGATCATCTGGTAAAATGCAACCTTTCAACCTAAATATCTAAATGTGGTGGTCATGGGCTGTATGTCTTCACTTCCTGTTTTATTTTGAAGTTAGTTATTGTTTCCCTGTGTGTTGATTACGTCACCTCCCTAATGTGTTCCACCTGCTCTCCATTGTGTGTTCACCCACCCCTTGTATATATTAACTCCCCATGTTCCCACAGTAAATTGTCATTACTGTTTGTGGCATTTCACAGTCTTCTCTCTTGCTCACTTTGCATTTGTCCCCATGTCATGGCTTCTGTGTGCACAGTTCTTTGCCTTGTGTATCTTTGTCTGCTCTGTTTTCCCGCTCCTAGGCTGAGTCCGTGTTGGACCTCGTTTGGATTTCCTTTTCTAATGACTTCTGTTCTTGTGCTTTAGTTTTCAAGTATTTGTGTTTCATTTGTTTCGCATACTCGTTTAAATAAGAAACTGCTCGTCCTCGTCCCCTCGTCTGTCCGTTTGTCTTCATGGTGCTTGCCAGACCCTTTGTTTGCATGTTGTCTGCTCAAAGTTTGCAAGCTCCACTTGGCCATTAGCAAACCTTTGCTACATTGAAACACACTAGAATAATGTGGATGTATGTGTATGTAATAATGTGTCATTTTGCTAACCAATAAACCAATTACATTCACCACTAAAACTTTAGGGTTGCCTGCTTTGGCTAAATCTGCAAAACTGTATCCAAATCTGACTCTGATCACAATTTTTTGTCCATTTTGGTTTTCCGTCAAGCAGCTGTTGCCTTCACAGCCAAACTGAGGCCGTCCGACAGCTACCCGACCCACTCTGGAGTGCTGACGTTTGCCGACGTGCTGGTGAATGAGGGTGGAGGCTACAACCCTGACACGGGCATCTTCACATGCCCTCTATCCGGCTTGTACCATTTCAACGTGCATGTGTCCGTTTATGGGCGAGCCCAGTGTGCTATTGTCAAGAACGGTGAGAAAGTGGTGTCCCTGTATCACACCAGCCTCCCAGATAAATGCAGCCAGGTAGCCAGCATCAGCAGCGTGGTGAGGCTCAGTCAGAAGGAGAAGGTCTGGATTGACCTCTGGGGTTGTGATAGGAATGACATCTTTGCCACCGATGATAACGATACCATTTTCAATGGCGTGTGTTTGGGCTGACTGTGCCCAAGTCAGGATAGCCAGCCTTGTCGCTACGAAAAGGTCAGCTGTCGGATGCTGGATGACTAACTCGAGTGACTGTTGCATCATATATTTACTTGAGTAAAGCAGAATGATTTTGATCCCTGAAATTTAGTTTCAGGCAGTTGGCACCAATACACCAAAGCCATGTCCCCACTTCTGTGACTATGTCCTTGGCAATAAAACCAACCTGTAAGCTCACTGTACAACCTTACTGGATTTTTTTTCCTCTAATTTTTTCAAAGGAAGTTTTCAGATGTCTCTTAACAAAACTGGACTGTGACAATGTGCTGTAATGGAGTCATTGTTTCTGTGGAATTTGCCTGGTGAAATAGTCTAAAACAGTTTGTTAAAACTGTGAGCTGGCCATCACTCTGAAGGTTGGGCAGAGATTCTGAGTAACCTTGTTAGTCATGCACACACACCAAATTGTGCAGCATAATCTTAAATAGAATTCTCCGTGGGAGAGAGCAAGTCTTTGTTGCTAAAAATTACTGGATGGTCTGAGTCATTTGGGACTCTTCATATATTGGGTGGTTCAGGTCAAAGTCCACCAGAGCCTGTTACAATGACTTATTCTCTCTTTCAGAATAAAACATCTGAAGGAGACTTCTCAAAAATGACTCAATGTTTTTGGGGTCAATGTTGATATGGTGGATGGTAATTCTATGTGTGATAATAGTTTATCAATTATAAGTCGATTGTCTGTTCTGCATATTGACAAAGCACAGTATTGATGGAAAAGAGCATGCAATCATCAAATCAAGCCACAGATTTAAGCCTCTGATGTCTTGAGCTCTTTCGGCATACTGGATGTTAAGATGTAAACAAACCACATTCTGTTATACTTCTGCATTTGCCCCACAGACGTCATCCGTCAAGTCCTTGTATATCACAGTGTGGTGTGCTTTGCATCAGAATAATGAACTGACTTCTCTTTGCATATCAGTGAAGTGCAGCGCTAGCATGACAACTGTGCTGTCTTCAAAACAGCACAAACGCAGCTCATTTCCTGAAAATGAATGTTTATTTACTACATATCTCACACCTTGCTTTTACACTTCACACAACACCATCCACTCAGTCACATGATATTGACTACAGAGTCAAAATCAGAGACACTTAAATGTTCTAGAGACACATTTTCTGTTGCCATCAGTTTCTGAGAAAACTGATACATCCAAATGACCCATATTTTGCCATAGAGGTTGTGTCATTTGTTGCCCACACACACCAACTTTGGGTGTGGCACCAAGGAGGGAACCTCGAGAACAATATCCCAGCTAATTTTTCATGTGTCAGAGCAAACATACAAACTCCCTGCGCAGCATTTACTCCACCTCACTTCTCTTTAACCTCGCTGCACTGTTAGCGATAAACTAAGCCGTGCTTAGTGGGAGCAGTGAGCGATTGCGCACGTGCGCTGTTTAGAGGGAACATTGCTCGAGAACCTAGTTGTTCAATTGTTAATGTTTGAAACACAGTAACAATTGAAAGTATACATGTCAAGTCCGAAATAGGATTAATCTTATCAATTATATCCACAAAATGGCACACATAAATGGCATGGTACATGGTCATTGTATTGTTTCTTCCTAACACATGAATGAACCCCCTTTGTCACTACAGAGGGTCCTCATCTGTTTTGCAAGCCATCACATATTTGTCTAATCTGGTCCTGTGAATTATGATGTAAGTATCACAAGTGTTAGTTCAGAATAGCACAAGTAGCAGTGACACACTGAATTGTTTGAAGTCACATTTCTCTCCTCAACCATCAACAATATGTGATGATGACATTGTTTTGTTTGCTTAAAAATATGCACTTATGCTGCCATATTTTGTATTCACATGTTCAGGTCATACTTAATTTGGAAAGATTTACAATGCATCTGTCATGTTGATGTTATGTTACTATTTGACCTCTAGATGGCAATGTGGGGATAATTGTGCAGTTTTTCAGTGAAAGAAGGATGTCACGCATGCGCAGTGTTTTCGGAAAGACTGGCACAAGCGGCGATATTAGCTTAACCGAACATTGCCTTTATTCTGTTTGGAACATTGCTCTGAAATTTTCATTTAGATATACCGAGCGTGTCGCCCACATGGATTTAGACTCGGGTGCATATGAGCCAGGATTCGTTGGGATACGGTTTTGCCAAGAGTGGTAAGTTTATTATGAAGGCTACATGTGAAAGACTGCGACTGTCTCGATACCCTCAAAACGCCTGTGATAAATAAAATATGTCGTCTTTGACCTCCAGTAACAACATGCTGTACCCCAAAGAAGACAAGGAAAACAGAATTCTCCTCTATGCAGTAAGTTAACTCAATCGCGACCAATTTTCCGAATGCGACCTCAGTTGGACTAATTGTTTGACGAGTGGGACCAATCTTTTTTCAGCCGAATGGTCTAATGTGTAAGATTTTGTCCGCAATGAATTCTTTCGTGCAGAATGCCCTCGGTTTCTTCATTGCAGTTTGTCAGTGGTGTTGCACATGAAATTCCCCTAGCCTGTGTGTGAGTGAGCACAACGTACACACAGACCTGATGCAACTGTCGTCTCTCAACATCTCAGTGTAGAAACTGTGACTACCAACAGGAGGCAGACAACAGCTGCATTTATGTCAATAAGATCACCCACGAAGTTGAGTAAGTATTCAAAACAGTCACAGATGCTCTGTTCTATTGTATGTCACAAATCAATAACAATGTCTGAGGTAGCTCTTATACTGCACAGATAGTTACAAATAGTTCCATACACATGTTTTCTACATGACTATTTCATCATATCTGTGAATGGAGTTGTTCTTTTGTTGACCTATGGATAAATGGCTCCAGCTCTCACTCTCTCTCTCTTTCCTCTTCCCTCGTTCCCCAGTGAGTTGACACAGATCATTGCAGATGTATCTCAGGATCCAACACTACCCAGAACAGAGGACCACCCATGTCCAAAGTGAGTACTTGTACCCAGTATATCACTCATTCTTTGTTCATCTGCTTCCATGGCCCTGTGGGGAGTAAGTGTAGCACTGTGCTAGTTTAATGTCGCCTTGAAGTTTTAAAAAGTGGACTGCACTATTTTCTGATGAGGTCAGTGGCTTCCCCTCAACTCAGATTATCACATACTGTATGATGCAGTGTCGACCGTTCGCAAAAAAAATCCCAACCCTACACAACCACAACTACAAGTAGACTAAAATAAGGATCTAGAATATTTCCAGGTGTTACATATAGATTGCTGCCTGGAAGGCCAAAAATGTTTTGTCCCACCAGTTTCCAGTTACTCAATCTTCATAAGTGGGTTTTCCTTGGTTGTGTAATTCTTAATGTGTATCTCAGAATCAATGGAGTATCACAGAATGTCTTTAGATTAAAGTTGAATTGTATTTGCATTGAATTCATACGTAGGAGTGTGTAAATTTGCTCTTTTATCGTCAAAATTATTTAGAACTTTTGGAATTTTGAGAAGAGTGTTCGACAGATAAAGATTTTGAATTTTTGAAGATTTTTTTTTTTTTGTCAAAGGTAATCATTTCTTGTTTGATTTTTCTTGAAAATGTCCATGACCCCAACTCACTTTTGAATCATAGTGTTTTGTTTTTTTACATTATCGAAATATTTTTCATATTAATGACCTCTTTGTAATTGTCCCTATTATTTCCGTCTGTGTTGCATCAATTCCCAGGTGTGGTCACAAGGAGGCGGTGTTCTTCCAGTCTCACAGTATGAAGGCTGAGGTAATGTCTATCTAACCTTAAGATAGTTTGCATTAGTGTGGAAAAAGCACACACCATCTGTAATGATAATTTGCCTCTCTTGTGAATTTCAACTCTGATCTATTGAACAATATCTCAACCTTCAAAGTTGAATGCCAAATTGACACTGTGGAGAGAAATAGACATTAACAAAAATCTAAATAGCCAGAGCAGAACTAAACTTTGTTTAGTAAACTCACTTTTTGCCAATGGCTCAGAGTACCACAAACATAAATATGTAGATTTATTTGGCTCTACGTTTTACTTGGTGTTATTTTCCTCCCAGGACGCTATGAGACTGTACTACGTCTGCACAGCCCCTCACTGTGGACACAGATGGACAGAATAAAGACGACGATGGGGACCTCACATTTTCATCAACCGAGTTTCTATGGAGAAACTTCCTCCTCTTTAAGTTTTATTTTACTTAGTGGGGAACCAACCAGTGCACAGTTTGTAAGGGGAAATATTAATGTACACAAAGTCAAGCCATTTGTCATTCATTGTACAAGTGTTAGTGTTGGTGATGCGGATGCGGGTCAAATACCATCTCGGTAACGCTGTGTTTTTGTAGGTGTACCTATGTCAGTTTATTTTCGAAACTGAATTTTAAAAATAAACCTAGTTTTTTCAATATTTTTTGCTGTCTTCTGTTTAATTTGAAAAATATAAGAAATAATACACCTTTATTGGTAGTTTGGAGCTGTCATGCCCTATCACTCATTCCCTTACAAGGTGGAATGTTGCCATTGTTGCCACTTCCTGCTTCAAATGTATTTGTATTTTCCAGTCTGTTTGGTAACCACTGCCAGTTGCTTTGCATGAACCACTGCAAGTCAACTTGTTTGCTGATGTCATATGTATTCAGGAGAGACAAGGAAGCTGTAAATCCCATAACCACACCTACAGTACATATGCAAAAAGAACAAGTGTGGTAAGCTGTCATGAGAACGCAGGAGCGGGTTGCTGCCACAGTCACCTGAGCTGTATTTTATGCATGAATGGACCAATCAGGTATGAAATTCTAGCTGATCTGTATAAGATTCTCAGTCTGTCAGTCAGTAGTTACACACTGAAGTTTTTGGTTTGTTTTTTTAGCCAGTTGTTAGATCGCACCTGATGTTACTTTTCAGTGAAAATCGTGTCTCGGCTGCAGTGGGGGGCAGCTGATCCCCGGGAGAGGGAAACATTGGAAGGCCCTGCTCGAAGAGTTATTATACACCACACTGCTCTCAAAAACTGCCAAGGCTTCAGCGAGTGTAAGGAGGAACTGTGCTACATCCAGAGATACCACATGAGAGAGAGACACTTCGATGATATTGGCTATAAGTGGGTAACTTACTTGACTTCATTGATTTTCTAGTTTGAACCTCAACTTGAACTTAGATTTAAATTTGTCAGTCCATATCCAGTACATTTATTCTGGCTTGTGGAGTGTTTATGTTGTGTTTGTTTTTTCTATCTGCTTCTTGATTAATCTTCTCACCTTTTTATCTGTCCCTTGCTGTTCTTGACGAGGCGTGATGGATAATACTCTTTTGATTATGAATATGTTTCTGATTCTCATAATCAAAACGTTCTTTAGCCCCTGCAACAAGATTTTGGTTTGCATCTGGGGGCAAGTAGTACTGTGAATTAGCATCACTGTGCAAAACATTGTATGTCGGTAGTTGGGTATATAAGAGTTTTCATGAACAGTTCATCATTTTTATAAGATTAGATTAATTATAAAAACAAAACACTAGGCCAGCCAGAGTACGATATCAGCAAGATGCTGTATATGTGAGTTTTATGTGACAAAAATTGACAAAGTATAGATAAGGCGACAGCTAGCATGCAACAATATGTGTATGTTTCATTTTGACACAGCGGTGGTGTGCTGTGTGTCTAAGATCTGATAAGCTCAATAGGTGGACTGAATGAGTGCATTCTACTCGACCATATGCACAGTTGGGGTCAAAGGTTGTCACTCATAAACTGTGTGTGTGTATGTTTGTGTGTGTGTAAAGTTCTGACAGCAAATGTATTAACACTTAGATTAAGTCTCTGCTAATGAATGCTAATGACAAATGGATGTAGCCCTCATTGTATCTCAGTCTCACACTGACTCAGCACAACAATCTTCTTTCTCTGTGTTTATTTTATTTTATTTTTTTTTACATATTTCATTGTTTTAAATAGTTTTCTGGTTGGAGGAGATGGGACGCTGTATGAGGGCCGTGGCTGGGGAGTGGTAGGGGCACATACCAAAGGCAATAATCACGACTCTTTGGGCATTGCCTTCATGGGAAACTTCAATGGTGAGTATGGCTGAACAACAGTTTACAGATTAATTTGCACAATCAGCTTTGAAATAAACATTGAACTAATGTCTAGCTGCAAAAGGTTTATGAGGAAATATATCTGCAAAACTTCTTTCATTTTTGCTTCCAGATATCGCGCCAAGCACAGAGGCGATACTGGCGGTGCAGCGGCTCCTGAGGTCTGCTTTGTCTCTGGGTTACCTGAAGCCAGAGTTTGACCTGTTTGGACACAGAGATTTAGGAAACACCGAATGTCCTGGAGAAAAACTTTACGCATTGCTATCAAGTCTTAAGTGAGTTTTCACAGCACAACTCACCTCCTGGCTCACACAGCTGATCAGACTGACTAATAAGAACTCAGCAGAAAAGATACATAGTTTACAGTTTGTACTCGGTCATCCTCTTTTGAATTATAAAATGTTAGCAAGTAGGGGAGACTGGGGCTTGTCGTCACACGGGTAAGTTGTCACATATCAATTATCTTCCCCACCAAAGGGGACAACTAATAAGTGAAATACTAGTTTTTTTCCTTAACCATGTCAGAGGTCAATGTCCTGTCTGAGAAGCGAGTAACACCTAGTGAATTTTGGTGTGTATCATGTGACCATTTTGAACATCCCAAAGTAAAAAATTTCAACCTCATGTATTCCATAATATCTCTCTCTCAGATAAAAATATTCATGTGGACTTGAAAGAGGAGAGATTAAGGCATCCTTTTGTACCTCAGTCAATGTTTTGGCGTAAACCAACTTTAAGATAGAGCTACCTTTAGCAAACATGGTACTTTGGGTTGTCTCAGTCATCTTGGGTAAGTTGTCACATGTGACAACTTATCTCAGAAGGACATGTCTGGAATGTGATTTACTTCTAAACAAAGTGTGCCAATTAGCAGTTGTCATAATGACATTTTAATGTTACGTTTACAGAGTATAACAGTGACTTAAGGGAGAGGGGAAAGAGACAGGACATGGTCAGGAATTGCAAAAGAAAAACAGAACATGGCAGTACAGCATCTGACGTGATGCTGAGGGCAATGAGGCAGGTGACTCTATCTAATGAATCACTCCGCAGTATTGCAAAGGACCTGGATGCACAAGTACCTACACTCTTCCAGGAGCGGGGTCATTTCTGACCCCAATTAAAATCCTCAAAATATTAAGCATTTTCTCAAAGTGAATGAAAACATGAATAAAGAAAAATATTGCTTACCATCACAGACATGTGTAATGAGGAATACCTGTAATATGAATATATTACAATTTTTCTTTAAAAAGACATTGAAGAATAACAACCCATGGGGTCAAAAATGACCCCAAGGGTTGTTATTCTTCAATATCCGGACTGCTTGGAGTTTGATCATGAAACGGTACTTATCTCTTATAGTTCAGCTAAATCTTTAACTGTAAGAGAAGCAAACCGATATTTGAGGCAGAGAGCTGAAGGTAACAACAGTTATAGGGACTTCAGTCCAGTGCATTTCCATACTTAAGTAAAAATTTGTTCAATGGCCATATTCACTGACTTTTTATAAAGCAATGATAACTATTTTCAATGCTTGACTTCAGTATTCCATTTGCAAGTACAATAAGAACATTAACAATTGTTTTGTTCTTGTTTTATTTGATGGAAAATTCAGTGTGACATCTTACCCCACATATTGCAAGTGCACACTCTCCATTGTGTTGCCAATAACTTTGCATTGACACAAGATATGAAAATGACTTGAACACAAAAAACATACTTGAGACATTCGTCTCCCATGTGGTACACATATTTTTGATGTATTGACTCCAAGAAGTACACAAGAGTGTAAAAAGTGTGACAACAGGCCCTGGTCTCCCCTACTTTAGACATGTGATGTCACATTCATTGTTCCAGTACAATTACAAAATGATACAGACATTTTCTCCAATGCTGTTACATTGTACAAAATAAATAATCTGCTTATGATCATCATCTCTATTGCATATTTATCAAACAAATGTTAGATTTTCTCTGAGCCTCTTTCTTGCTTCTTTAAATGCTTTGTTTTATTTTTTATTTTTTCACTGGCAGAGGCCAGAGGTTAGGATTGGTTGAGATCCATTTCCTGCAAAATCCGACATGAAAATACACTCATTCGCAACCCCGTGGTATCTTGTTGGCTACAGTAGTGCTAAAGTAAATTACATAACACACACACACAAAGAATCAAACATTTCAATAAGGAAACGATATGAGCGGATTACAAGTGTAGAGACAGCAAAGTGCTTTCTTCAGTGCGAGAAACATTCCCTACAAGTGCTCACTTGTGCTGGACAGGGATTATGGAAGTGTGT
>OMPJ01005665.1:52706-70758 GCA_900312935.1 Carapus acus | reverse complement strand
CACTTTTCCCTCGTTCTTGTTGTGGTAAAAGGCAAAACAAAGACTTATCTGTTTGGGTCTGCAGTATCGCCTTGGCTGATCCTACGGCTGATGATTTTTTTTCTGTGTCCATCCTACAGCTGACAAGAGACATGAAGAAAGACATGAAATAATTATCCTGCAACATAAACAAACTGGTAAAAGGGCAACAATTAATTTTGATTTGCTATTATTCTTAAACTGAGCAGCATTTCTCACCTTTCCTTACCAATAATCATATTTATGTAATATGACTGTTATTCATTATCCTGATACAACATTTTAATTCAAATTTTGATTTCTGGAATAATCGATCATTGGATCAATTCAGTACTTCTTTCTTGACAGACAGACAGACAGACAGACAGATAGATAGATAGATAGATAGATAGATAGATAGATAGATAGATAGATAGATAGATAGATAGATAGATAGATAGATAAAACACGAGAGGAATTAATAGAAGGTGCTTAAAGGTAATTTCAGTTGCCACACGCTTTCCAGTCAAACAACGAATAACCCGGAAGTTACAGTGTAATTGTTGTGGCGCGTAATACGTTGACCCGGAAGGTATCCAGCTACACGCGAGTCGAGTTCGTAGAGGATACGAAGCCAGGCTACACAAAAAAACAGGCCAATCTAGATCGATAACCTCTGCGAAAATGTAAGTAGACCTCATTGCGACGATATTAAACACAGCAACTGACGATCCAGACGGTATTGACTCACGCTATGCGATCGTTTAATTTAACGCCAATTTTGCAAATGTTAACGCTAGTGCGAGGACACTGAGCTACCGGCGGCGGCTACACGCTACAGTTACATTAAAGTCCCTTTTTTGTTTACATCTGAATCAAATCGTCTGGAAAAAAGTACCTTGCTGTAATAGTGGACAGAAGTATTTTCTATGTCTTGACGGAGAGTATCATCATATATAGACGTATACGTCTCGCACCGTGGTAGGCGTAGGCTAAGCTAAATGCTATTATGAATTATTGCATTTGTACTAGTCGCAAGGCGTAACATTTGCATGCAGAAGTGGTACTTGACACATGCTTGTGCGTAAGTGTCATAATAGACAAGAATTATTTGCAAGCATCGATTTTTTAAGCTGTTTGTACGGTCGTGTTTGAGCTAATGAGCATGCGCACACACTCATTCAAACTACGGCTCGCTTGCGCGAGACTTCACCGATTTGACTGGGTGATTTGGCCGTTTTTCGTTCCCGCGGCATTCTTGAATTTGCCTAGCAAGTCTCATTGTGAGTTTATCTGTGTGTTTTTAGGAGTCTGTTAACCAAGCCCAAATCGGAGATGACCCCGGAGGAGCTTCAGAAACGCGAGGAGGAGGAGTTCAACACCGGTCCTCTGTCTGTGCTGACCCAGTCAGTGAAGAACAACACACAGGTCCTCATAAACTGCCGCAACAACAAGAAGCTGCTGGGTAGAGTCAAAGCGTTCGATAGGTATGGGTCTTGTTATATTGTTATTATTGCCGCATTATGTACTATGACAAGCGGACATTTCAGTTAAGTTTTTAGTGACAGTGGAATGATTTGTAGCTTTCTTTTCGTAATTAGATTTTTCACTGCTTTACTCTACAGTCGAGGCTCAATGTGGTCAGAGCTGAAATGCATTGTCTGCACTGTGCCAGTAGCTGACAAACACACGGCTGTGGAAGACTTAGTGAGCACTGCAGAAAATAGTCTCCACAGACCACATATCGCTTATTGTGTGAAAATGCCTAAACCCTAACTGTTCAGGCGGTAAAATATTGATGAAGTCGATATAATGCAAAGGATGCACTTTGCACCAAACAGTCAAATTGTTTTAATTTTTCCTTGCATTCCAGTTGTATCCACCATGATTTTTTTTGTGTTGTTTCAGGCACTGCAACATGGTTCTGGAGAATGTGAAGGAGATGTGGACAGAGGTCCCGAAGAGTGGGAAAGGAAAGAAGAAGTCGAAACCAGTTAACAAAGATCGCTACATCTCAAAGATGTTTCTGAGAGGCGACTCAGTCATTGTTGTCCTGCGAAATCCCTTGATCTCAGGAAAATGAACATCCATCGGTGGACACTCATTTGTTGAACATTTTTCGTTTTGTTTTTTTGGATGAGTGCAGTCATCATGTGAGAAATTACAAGTAAACAGTAAGGTGCCTGTACTTCAGGGAGAGCTGGTCAGGTACATGGCTGCCAATTTTTGCGTAAAGGTAGAATTTATGGAAACTCTGTCTTTTTCATTTTAATAATAAAAGTCGTGCATCGATTCCAATGATGGTGTTTTCATTAATCTATCACAGAGCAATGTTCAGCAATTGTTTTTTCTTTAAAGAATTTGTTCCTTTTCTTCCTCGCACATATTTCCTCCCCTTGCTCTCAGCACCTTGACAATCTTTTCATCAAATGCTCCCTAAAGAGGAAAAAGCCGTTGCCGTACTCCTTTCCGCTTGGCTGTTCTGTCTTTCTGTTCGTCCACCCTTGTCACGTAGTCACTCTCCCCTGACAGCATCTTGGGTGTCAGGCTTGATTTCAGGCGGCAGCGCTCAATATGTGACAAAACTGCCGTTTAAAGGCCTCCTGCATTATTGATGAGACCAGATGTGCTGACTGTCACTTCACACCCTCATCTTTCCATCTCAGACTGTTCCTCTCTGACTCTCGGCCCCTCCTGACCACTTTGTTAATTGCCCTAATAGCCCTACAGCTATTCTCGCTTTACCTCTCTCCAACACTTGGCACGGAGCTCCTGATCTTTGGCACTGTTTGATTCTGTGGTCAAGTCTATCAGACCCCGATTAAGTGATTAAATGGGATGTGCTTGTGTCTTTTTATAGAGATGTAAGTGACACAGATTGCTACATAAGTGCCACAGAGGTCACAGATCACCCTGCATCCCCATTTTGAAGGCTTAACATTTTGATATAGCTTCTTTCCACAATACAGAAAGACTCTGGCATCCATCTGTCTCTGCTATTCTGTTTGTCGTCCCATTTGAACTTGATATTATCTTTTGGTTGATGGAGCAAAGGCAGCACAATAGCAGTGTAGTAAAGCCATAACCAATCCCAGCAGATTATGTATCAGCAATAGGCAGCAATGTATTACAATTTATATTTCCCGTTTGATTATTGGTGGAGAAAGGGTGCACAGCTAGAGACAGTCTGCAGCAGACAATCACCTCAGCGGATTCAGGAGTACAGAGAAAGACTGGAGTCAGCTTCATTTTTCACAGCTGTAGTTGTCAGCAGTGGGTCAGACGGGTTCCACTTCTGTGGATTCCAGTTGAAAAGTGATGATGCGAGAGCTTGTTGAATATTATCTTCTCTCTGCAGATCAGGGAATGTAAATTACTTATTTTACCAGATTTGGAATTCACCCAAGTGTGACAAATGACTTCATCACAAAATTATTAAATCTGCAGAGGGTTACAAAGTGTTGTGCATGTGTGTGCTTCGGTCAAATAGATGAGCAGTTGTTTGTCAGTTTAATCAGAGCACCCTCACCAAGAGAAACAAAAATTTATAGAGGGAGCTTATAGGGGATTACAAGCTCTCCTTTTATAGTAATTATTTGTCTTTAATCATTGGACATGACTTTGTAATCAGACTTTGTAAATGACTTAGAGCAGATAACTGAATAAGGCTGCACCACCACAGAGAAACACATAATGGTGAATATATAATGCAGAGTCAAAATCGCTTAAAAATACAAATAAAACTGAATTGATATTAAAATCACATTTTACTGTGTCACATGTCAAAATTATTTGTCCGCTTCAGCTGCGTGTGTGTGTGTGTGTGTGTAAAGCGGGGGTGTAGGGGGTCATCGTGGCCATCACGCACTTTCCTCCAGTTACTTCACCCATCTTAGAGACACTTTGCAAAGTCTCTCTCCCAACAGATTTTGGCTTTGGGTGTGAGTGATCCAGGGGCAGGAAGGCAGATGTTTTATTCAGTAGGTAAGCGATAAGAGGGGGGAAGTGTGATTATGATAGCGATCGGCCATGCGTCGATACTCGACCCTCTCCGGGCAACGCGACACCCCACAGCGCATCGATTGGGCCCCGGTAACCAGAGCTGCCGCCGCAGTTTGTTTTCAAGCAGGGTTGCGGCCTGGGTGTTAGGAGGAGAGAGAGAAAGAGAGAGAGAGATACAGAGAGAAAGGGGGCTGAGAGAGAGGGCCGTAAACTGTCCTCTCCCATCTCACTTTAGTGTGAATGACAGGTCGCAGCCAGTGCAAGGACACATTCAGAGACAGTCAAAACAAAAGGGATCAGGTCTCTACATGTAGAACTGTGCTATTTACAAACAAGCACCATGCTGTTCTGTCGGCTGCGCGTGTATGACTCATTACAGAACTCCTATCATAAATAAATTTCAGGTATCATGTACTTTATTTCTAAATTAGAGGTCCTTTTTTTTCCTTCAGTGGGGGAGCTTGTAATTGTGTTCTGAAATGTGGTTACTGCCAGTAGTCAACACTTTTGATACAGTAAATACTGCTTCTTTCATCTTTGGTGAATGTTCCTCTCGTTGCAGTGCTGTGTGGCCTGGCTGTTCGAAATTCTCTGCCAGAGATAAAACTGGAAATAACATGCCACCAGGAAATAACGTGCAATCAATCAAATTCAGTAGGAAGCAATGATACATAACATACGCTTTTACATGCGTAATTGTATTTATCTTACAAATGGTAAAAACATGTTTTCTATTCTCTGCATGATTAACCTTTGCAAAATAATGTCAACAATCACTTAGGCCCTTATCTTAAGTCATTATTGTTCCACGGCTAGGACCAATTCCACCCTGGAATCTGTTGCCTGCCCAGTACAGGTGTGGCACCTCTTGAAGAGGCTTGGCAAAGCCACATATTTTTGAGAGAGGTAACCTTTTCATCTATCTAGTAAAAGGTCCAGTTTTACAATGCTTTCTGACATGTGGTACTTGTCTCACTCCTGAGGCTTTTTAATGCCTCTTTAAATCAATATATAGTGATGTCATCAAAGTAACAATGATGCCCTAAGTGATGTCGTTCAAATTCAAAGTGATGACAGCCGAGCACGTGAACTTACGACTGAGGCACAATGGTTCTTGAGGGCCTGCTGGATGTGCATCTGCTATTTGGCAAAAGCTGCAAAAGTGAGGCAACCACATACTTCAGAAGCACTGTGGGGGAGAGCCACGGATCTCCAGTGGACGCATTGATAATGCCATAAAATTACAATTTAATGTCAGTTGTCTCACGCTAACTTCCTCACCTCACCCACTATGTTTTGGGAAAAAAATGTGAAGGATGTGTCTATGCACCAAAACATTCAGTTACATACAGTAGTTACATTCAGTTGACTTAATACTGTGTCGGTAGTGCAATCCTCGACGATGACATCATTTGTTTTAAAAATTGCATCTTGGAATGACATCACTGCATAACCTGCAGTTAGAGAAACGTCATATTGTAGTTTGAATACCAGACTGTACCGGGTACGTCAGTCTTGACAGTGTTGTTCACAACATAGAGAGCTACACAGTTTGAGGATTGTTGCAGCGAGCGATTGTTTGAGACTTTGCCTGGTCTCACCATGCCGGTGGGAAACGGCATTTGCCAACCTCTTCCTAGAACTTTTCCCTTTCTGCACAGGAGGAAGGAAAATCCATCACAGCTAAGGTATTTCTTATTTGGTGATGTGAGAAAGGAACCTGCCTTAATGAGGACATTAGTAATGATCGGCTGATTTCACTCTTAGTAAGTTTATTCCCTTATTGACTTCTCGCCATAGTCAGACACTGCAGATATTTATTTCGACTTATTAAGTGTATTAGTCCAGAAGGCAGCAGCTCAAACAAGTGTTTTGGGCTTGTGTCACTGTGAGGTCGGGTTGCCATCTAGTGGACTTTGATGATGGTGCATTGATAACATAGAGTGAAGAGTTGGGTATAAATATGCTAGTCGAACACCACATTAACATCTGCCTAGGTCTTTGAATAATAGGTCCGCTTGGCATTGATGTTGTTACAACCCTTTTTACAAATATTGTGATTCTATGAGCAATGGTCATTTTGATGAGATGTTAAATGATATGTAATGTACAATGATGACATGGTATGGCCATCTTACAGGCATGTTTTAAGACGTTCAGGGACTTGCGCTTTAGGACACACTATTTGGACCTCTGTCTTAAATCCGCCCTCTCCCTTTTGACATGTTGGCCGCTGGCCCAGACAAGCAGGCCAGCCGCCACCTCTTTTTCTGTCATTGACATTTCACCTTCTTCTGGCCACATTTGTTCTCTGTCACAAGTGAACTATGCTGCCAGTTTTATGTCAGTTGCACTCTCACTTTGTGTACATAGTGTCAGTGAAACCACTCCTCAACATACTTTGTTTATAGGTCTGGACTGCGTAGCTTGTTTGCTGCACATATCTTGCCACTGAGCAGACCTATTTCAATCCTTCCAGGGGAGATTGTGCCAATTCTCTCTTCCAGGCTGCCAATTTGTTTCTTTTGTATAACCTCACACTTTCAAAACACTTTGATTCTCTTTCACTATTTGTTCTTTCACTAATGGTGAAACTATTTGAAGATGTGGCTGTCAATTGTCTTAAGATTGATTCAGTATGACCCAGACTAATGAAAGGCTCAGTGGATGATGAGAGAGTATTGAGAGAATGAGAAGACCTGTAAAGGTTGGGGAGCCACTCACTCATTGAGTCCAAGCTCCTCTTGTTTCCGCCGCATGTTACCTCTTAAATGGCAGGTGGACCAACGAACATCAAACCATGGAAAAAGTGCTGCGGTAAAAATCAAGAGTGTTATGTAGGTACCATGAAATTTTGTGCGTCCGTCATTCTTTTCCATCTACTTTTGGGGATTATGTGTTTTCAGTAAAAAATACAGAATTACCCGCCAGTATTCGCGTCCTGCCATTACATTTTAAAAGTCAATAATATCTCATGGTCTAACATAGTTGGAATGGTAGACAATGGAATTGTGTCGCCAGTAGATTTGATATGACTCCTTGGCTCCTCACATTCATCGCAGAGGCAACAGTTGTTTGGAACAGTTGACATGTGTGAATGTGTACATGTGCATGTGTGCGTGTGTGTCGGTGTGATTGTGGATGCCTGTGTGCTCGCATGCCAGAGGTGTGCGTGTGTGTCTAATAGGAAGAAAGGCGTATTAGCTTTGTGGATGTTTACACATGCCATGCAGACGTAATGCATTCCTTTGCTGTCCTCTCTTCTGCTGCTGTCCCCACTGGAAGGAGGCAGCAGTTTTAAATAAGTGTGTCACATTTCATCAGGCTATATGAGGCATCCAAACTCTTCTTTTGGCCTGTTTTATTGTTGGATATGGAAAGCAGGGGAAGTTAGTCTAAAGACTGCAGGACATGACTTCAGCTGCCGTTTGTGACATCCTAGTTGTACTCAGACATAATTATGCACTCGTGTCAATAGATAAAAGGTTAATCACTCAGTGTACTTTACGAGAGAACAGTCTTGCATTTCCCATTTCAACCTTGAAGAAATTAACATTTGTGGAAAGTATTTAATTCTGTGTCTTACCATATGTTGGCTGGCCAAGGCTAATTCATTTTTAGACATCATTTGGTTTTGGATTTGTTTTAGCTTCTCATTTTTGGGGTTATCTTGTATATCCAACTTCCAGTGAGACAGACTATCATTCTTGTGTTTTTCCAGTCCGAAACACTGGTGCACTTTTCGATCTTTGCCCCTCCTTCCCCATGCAGCTGATGAATGTGTTGATGATATTTTCATCTGTTAGTCTCTGCGGCACCAAACAAATTTCACAGACAACATTTGAAGTTTGATCATAGAAATTGTGTGCTACTATATTTGTCTCCACAGTTCTGCTTTCTGGCGGAACGTGATTACTAGTCTGCAACAAACTATATCTGCCCCAAAATAGTACAGTTGGAAAATGAGGAAGAGGATGTTCACTCGTGAATTTCTCTCACAACAAAGCCTCAATACAAGCCAGTAAGTCTTAATGGCTTGTAAAAGAGTTCCAACAACGTATTCACACTAACATAAGCAATAAATACGTTAATGTTATGAATACGCGCATTGAATGGAAATAGGGTATCCCCGATGTTTTATAGACCCCGGAATCGAGTTTTAATCTGAAGTAAACCTGAAGTTTGGATCAGAACAAAGTGTCAGTGACACAAAAATGGTGTTTGAATAAATCCATTTTGAACGCATCCACGCTTTTGAAAAGGGCGGTTTTACGAGGCGATCGTGAACGCACCATGAGAATCTAGCCTACTTTGAAGCAGCGGGTTGGGCCAGGCTTCAGTGAATCCACACCGTGGGAGAGCACACGTTTGCGATTTGGCCTCCGCAAACAGCGCGCCAGACCGACGCAAAAGTACGACACGAGTAGTTTCTGTTTTTGCACGTTCCGTCTTTCCCTCAAACTAACGTTGATATTCGGTGGAAACCTCCGTGGAATAGTGATTGGAGTTGACAAGCCCGCTCCTCTACTGTATCTCCTCTCCCCCCATCTCCTCTCCATACAACCAGGAAATCGTCGAGGTGTGCTTCTTTATCCCGTTTGTAGCTACCCCGCCTGTGGGTGTAGATGCGTTTGTCGCCGACTTTTCTCGTTTTTTTATTTAATTGTTTCGCTTCTTCAAACCGGTCAGTAGCTCTGAAGTCAACCAAACTTCCCAGCGAGGAGAGGGTCTCCACTCTGGCCGAACAATGAGGTGGGTAAAGCGGCTCAAATCCCTTCATCCTCATTGTGTTCCTTCATGGCTACATTTGTGTGTTTGGGGCTAACAGTTGTACAAAGGCGACTGATTAATTTGTTTCTGTATGTCACCCAACTAACTTTGGAGAAGTGCTTTGTAATTTACATTCACACCCCAAAGCACCTTTTCAACCTTTCTTCAATCCCCTTACACACTGAAAAGTAGGGCTTCGCACGGTGTTGTTGTGATCCAGGCGCTAGGTAGGACGGTGTGAGGCTGACTTTTCTGACCTTAGCGAGTTAATGAAAAATAGTAAATCAATTCGGCTCCTTAAAAGCCCACATCTCTGTTCCAATTGTTCATGAATTACTTGCTCGGAGGAAACATTTGCATTCAAGACAAGATAGCAGAGCAGGTCCGATGTCAACAAAATACCTTCGTACTTACCCTCCAAACGATGTTATGTTTTTTTTTTAAAACAACAACACATAAACACGCATCCAGTCGAAAGCGAATGAGACTGGGGTTTTCAGATCTTTTCTTAAGGCTACCAGTTTATTTCGATGGAAAGGAAGTCTTTGCCTCCCAGGTATGAGGTCTGGATCAGCCATTGAACTGATGAAGGGATTCAGTCTTAATTCTCAGGCAGTTCACAGCAACTTGTTTTTCTTAAACATCCTCTTGCGGCTCCATCTGTTGCAATATAACCACATTGTTACTTGTTGTTTTTATCGTGTCGTCAGTCCTCTTGCCAATCATTAAACCTATCCAGCTCCACTATTTTTCTCCCTGTGGGAATACAGAGGGTTGCACCCGGAACAAAATAGTTCTGTGGAGGGCTCATGTCCACAAATTCCACATCCTGTCACAGCCTGTGCAGTTGGCAATTACGTGCTTTAAAGCCATCTCGGTTTGCTAGAACTTCCCTAGGCTGACCCCCCCCCTCTACATATTGATATTTAAACCAGAGTACTCAATATGTCTATCCTTTGACAGGTCACTTTGTATTTCTGGGCTGTGGGCATCAGACGAACAAAGCAGTTTAAATGTCGACGACTTACCAGTGCAGTCCCCTGCCCCCCCCTTTTTTTCTCTCACGTACCCATCCTGCTGCCCTCTCCATAACAATATTGCTCAGCTTGGCAATTGGGCTGATCTGGGATTTTTGTGTGCTTTGCACACATTTCTTTATGCAAGCATTGATTGTAGCATGAACAAGAGGTTCATGATCAAGAGGCAGCAAAACACAATATCTGTCAAAATCAAAATCTGACCCTGGTCTGCCAAATGAAGTGGTGAAGTTAATGCATTTAGACATTATCCCGTGCAAATAGGTGTATTTTAAAAAATGCATTGAAGGACTCACTATGCTCTTCAAAGTGTATAGCTGTAATCCAAAAAGTGACAATGGTAGACCTCCCGCCCCAATTTTAACGCCACATACAAGGCAGCACCATCTTAACTGTTGCTTTGAGTGCAGCTATCATTCACGCGCACACTCATCACTTTGATGACACACTGTCTCGCCAGTATGCAACATAATAAGTGCTTGATACAATACAGTGTTACAGGCCCTCTTACTCAGAACACATTTCCTACGATTTCAGCATGAATCAACAATTGATTACACAGTAATATGTGTCACACATATGAACAATGTCGCTGACATTTTGTGATCAGTTTTCTTGTTCATCGAACCTATCAGCATGGTGCTACGTGCAGTGTTGCGATGGAAATTGTATTACCGGCTGTGGTCAGACAGTCTGTTTTAAGTATGGTTAAAATGGTTCACGGTGCCCATGGTACCTTGTATAATAGGTGAAGACTGGAATGCTGCTCCACATTCATGCACATTGTCATTTGTCCCACTGGAATGTAAATGTTGACACAGACGAGCAGCAGTTTGGTCAAAAGTTCAAATATTTCCCCTAAAAGGAAGAGTTGAATTGCATCTTGACTCTGGCTTGTCTGCTACTGCAATTAGTACTTGTAAATTCAGGGTACGTATGAATTGAGAAACAAGTGACTAATGTGATGTTCAGTATCACAATTAACTGATAATTTTCTATAAGTCTTATTTTGTTATACAACCTTTTTCTCCTTAAACATGCTCATGTATGAACACTGGCAAAGCCCAGACAGCTACCAATAAATTATACCATCCAGGTCTGTATTTAAAACCTGCAACAGGTGGCAAATAAAGAAATGAAGCCTAAGTGTAAGCAATACTAGGCTATGTAAAACTTATATGAGAAGCTGTAAGCAATTCAGTCACCGATACTCATGGCCAAACAGACAGGATTATATGAGGAAATGTTCAAAATATTTTCATTTTGCACCCCTGGAACTAATTCTCAGCAATGTTTGGTATGCTACCTGGCTGGTAGATTAATGATTAGTTATATTAATGTATAGAAATAATTGTTCAAGATGTACAAAGTAAACATTTGACATTGTATATCCTCTGCATGTGAATGTAGCATCAACTGGAAGGACTGTGTCAAAATTATGCTGAAATAACCACAGTCTGAAGATATTGTGCACATGTGTGGAAAGAGTGATAATTGCAAAAGGCTCTTTTACACAACTGGCCACCACTTTTACAATAACCGCCCCCAACTGCTCTGCCACATCAGCTGTTGGACCATTGTTTGTAATCAGCATTCCTCCCTGCACTTTGTGTGTGTTCGTTCCAAAACAAAGGCAACGTCACTTTTTACTTTTAATAGGCCTGATGCTGACATTGCTGAGGTGTAACTGCTGCACCATAGAACTTTGGTGGTGTTTCGTTTCACTTAATACATTTTCCAGCACTCAGTACTTCCCATTCTTTGTGTGAAGAGGCAGGGAATTGATTGGATTCCATTCCTCCAAAAGTAAGATGTGTTGTGTAACTAGCAGTACAGGCAAAGTCTGCCCAATGAGCACTTGCAGAACTGCTGTACAGCAAGTTAAGGACCTTGAATCATTTGTTGCAGTACAACATCCTCTACTCACTGACCCTCAACTCCCATGAACAAAAAGCTGAATGGGACCCAATTTTATGCAGAAAATGATTTAAAAAATCTCCAGGAAGAGTTGCAGAGGAGGGTTCTCTCTTGCATTGTGCAAGTGTTGAACAAGTATATTTCTGTGTGATTCGGACCACATTGAATAAGTTGGTTTATCATCCAGACTCAAATAAAGTCCTCAATCCATTTTTTTCTTTAATGAAAATAACCCTGCATCAGCTTATCGGCCTGCAGTGTTATCTCTGAATGTGTTGGCAGGAAGTGCACCCTTCTGTGTGATTCAGGGTTGCTGCTGAGGTGACTCCCACTGTGACTCAGAGGCTTTTTGTCTTTGACGACAAGGCTATCCTATAATCTGACACAGTACAAATGCTGCTGGGCCTCAGAATTCATCTGCATGAGCGCAAATACAAACACATGCTCAAGCAGGCGCAGTCAAACCCATGTAATACATCTGCTTAACCTGCTCCTTGAAACCTTGCAAGCTTCTTGGTCTTTATTTAGACTCTCTATATGCTTGGTAATGATGCCAATATGAGCCTCTCTGAGGAAGCGCCATGCTTCTATGTGCACTCTGTTCTCTAGGATCGGTATTGATCTGTCTGAAAGCAGGGAAATGGCACTTCGCTCTCTCCTCACTGTGCCCTGACCCCAGTCCTCTCCAAACAGTAGAAGCTACCCCACCTTCAAGTGCTGACACAAGTCTAGATGTTTGGTTCTCATATCATTTTGTCTGGGTCTTGAGATGCACTCACTGTCAATATCGTTTCAAATTTTCTCAAGAAGATATATGCGATGGGCACCAAACACAACTAACATTGTCCTCAGCCCATTTTCTTGTCCTCTTCTCATATAGTAGTGCGTTAATCTGTTTTGGAGTCTTGAGACACATTGTGTGGAATTTCATTGTTAACTGTGATGCGCTCCAAAGGTTTTCTCCATTTCATGCGCGATAAAGTTGATCACTTCCAAAACCCCCTCCTTGGGCCTTAATTTGTGGTTAAATAAGTTTTTGGCTTGTGGCCAAAATTTCAATGCATTCAGTTATTCAAATACTCTTTTGCCTGGTGTGTTTGTCCTCCGCAACACCCAATCAGTACAGCCCTTCCCCTGTGATGCCCCCTCCCCTGTAACAATTTACCCCTACTGGTCCTCCCACCTCTCACACTCATAAATAGGCCATTATGCTGGCCAGTCCCTTGGATTAGATGCTTTGCTACAGGAATTGCTCAACATACAAAACCTACCATTGTCTGGTTAGTGACAAATCCAGTTTCCTCGGTAGTGGCCCACACTTTTTTTTTTTATCAAGCTACGTGTCTGCGATGCATTTGTCTGTAGTGTATTCATCCACTATGTCTTAAAATCAAAGCAAATTGTCAATGTGCAGCATGGTTGTTGGCCTCCAAATCAGCATAAGAAGCATGTTTTCAAGCTCTGGTTTTTGAAAAAGCTGTTAATTTTGCCACTACAATAATGACAGCGGAACACAGCAGAGTCATTCCAACTGATGGGAAGGGGAACTGCCTTTTACAGTGCGGTCAAAACCAAAGCTTTCTGTGGGCTCAACTGCTAAAATCACGATGTGCTGTGTGGTTGGTGCTTCTAATGTAACAAAGATGCATTGAGTTGATCAGCAATCTGCTCCGTAATGGAACATATGGATACCAGTGAGTTAAGAATCTACTTTATGACATTAGTCGTAAGCATTCTTATCACTTTAGACCTGAAATGTGCTCCCACAGATTGAAGGCTATTATAGCAAAGTGAGTTAAGAGATGAGAGCTTTGCTGCTGTATTTGAGCACACTTTGTCCATTAGAAGTCTTAGGCCCAATTATTTCAATGATGTAGATAGTGTTCCGTCAAAAATACTTTTGAATAGAAACTGACCTTGGACTCAGGAGATATCAATGACATGTGCACACACCTTCATTAGTGTAAAAGAGGATGTCATGGTTTATCCTCTTTGAGTGGCATTTTTCCTCATTGCTATATGCCTCAGTCTTGTAAAGAAAAAAGAATTCTTTTCTTCATATCCAAAGTCCTGCAGAAACTCCCACATGAATCATCAGATGGAAATTGTGACAAAAAAGATGTATATCTTTGTAGTCAGGCTTTTTCTACATGAGGAATTATTTGTGGATGAGCAATGTACATGAATTTGTTTACTTTTGCCACTTTTTGTAACATAAGTTGACATTCCTGAAACTCTTGTTGGGTGTCAGTCTGGTTCTTCGTAACATCGTCCATGTCCTTCAGTGATTGACATACTCCCCAAATTACTTTCTCTGTAGAACTACTTGGCACAGCTAGTATTAAATTGTGGATAAGTCACTGCTTTATTTATTTCCTCCAGCTTTAACACGTGGACACATTGTATCATATTTTATACTCCAAGAGGCATTATTAAGTTTCTGAGTTTTAGCTTTCTCTCCTTGTGCAGAGCCTGGGACTGTCCTTAAATCATGAATTATTCATTGTTGAGACCATTTCTGATAATTTTCCATGGTATTCGTGCCCTTATTTTTGTGTCATGTATACTTGTACTTCACAGCATTAAATTAACACTCATAGTGGTGCTATCCGCAGGAATTGTTTTCAGGTACATTTCCTCTGTGTAAGTGAATTTAACTTGTATTCAGGAGAGTCTATATTAACTCTGGTTCCTGTAACTACCCTCTTCCTCAATGCTGCTATGTTGCAAATCTTGTCCAGTATTTTATTTGAATCCCTGGATGGAAAAGTAGATGTTGTGTTTCAGAGGCAGGAAATAGTTTGCCATTTTAGAACCTGAAATGGGCATTGTCCCGATTCCCAAGCTCCAGTATAGAAGTTTTTACATTAGAGAGTGAGCAAACGAGTTAAGTCTTAACGCCTCCTGTTACAAATTCTACTTCTTCCAAAGGAGTATGCCTGCCCAAGTTGGGGAGGATGTGCTCCAACCTGTAAAAGGAATTGGAGTCGAGGAGGAGGACAGAGGTGGGATGGATCCAAATATGGGCATTTACTGTGCCAGTTGTACCCCCCACATGAGTGCATCCAGCCCCCACGCAGATTCGGAAGCAGGAAGGAATTCTTCATAGCTCCTCAAGGGATTAGAGGAGGAGAAATGAAAGTTTGTGGCCAGCGGTCTATTCAGCGTTTTTTCCACACTCCACAATGTTTTTGAGATGTTTGCTAAACAATACCAGGCACCAATGAGTCGGCACACAAGGAATGTTTTTGAATGATGCCTGCTGTGAAGTTAAAACAAGGCTCACCAGCTCTTGAAACAGTTACAAAGTGAGGAGTTTCAGAGATGATTGCTTGGATGCCTGTGATTCACTGTCAAAAAGCAGTCGGCTGTAGTTAGTTTGTGTGTGTGTGCGCGTGCACTAGCCGTCAGCAGCAAGCTATAGCCTGTGATGAAAGATGCACGGATGAAATGCCTCGATGAGTAAATTAACTTTGATACAGCACATTTTTGCAGGCACAATATTTTTGCACAGAAATGTTATTTTGTAATATTTCGAAAAGTTAATGCTTTTAGATATTTGCTGGGATTTGAACCCACACCCCCCAGTCACCAGATAATGGTCCTACAGACGGAGCCACTACACCCCAACTACACCCCTGCTAAGACATAACACTGTTGTGTGCAACTCCAACAAACACTGTATGGTTTTTTTTGCAGTCATTGAATTGATATATGTAAATTTATATATGTCCGTGAGCTAGTTAATTGAAATGTTTTTCTGTTGTTACTGTTCTACAATTCCCCTTGCTCACCTCATAACTCTCCTCGTGCTGCCTACCTTCCCCTCAAGTAAACAATTTAGGCACAGCCCATCTGCTCTTACACTTACCTAGAGCTGCAACAGCTGTAACTGTCCTATAGTTTTGGTATTGTCTCCTGGGCTCTGCTGAATTTGGAGCAGTTCTCAGTGTCATGTGGCCAAGTGAGTTTTCAATGACGCTTTACATATGGCCGAGGGGTAAGTGAGGACAGTATACTGTCCAGAGTGCCAATGTCAACAGTCCTTTGTTAGTGTCCACATGTCCAAGTTGGCATTTGGGGTCAAGTTCATCTCCACTTAGACAACATTTCAGTGTCGATGCACAGCAAAAAGACCCTCTATCCTAATAATGTATTCCAAATAATGATAGTATATCATAACGATTTTGATCTGCAGTACCGTGAGAATTCTTTTTGTTGAAGCAAAAACACAAATGTTTGGTTTGAAACCATGTCCTGTGCTAGTTTCACCCACACAGACTGAACTTCCCTTTCAGGTTCTCTTGCTTCTGCAGTTTGCATGTCTGTAGTACAAAGAATATTTCAAGTGATATTTTTTTGTTATCTCTCAAGTGAAGACGTGATGGAAACTTTAAGATAACTGCAGGACTGCGTGACTTTCACTCTTCATTCTTGAATGAGTTATCAGTGCATTATGCATCTTGTTATTACCGGTAGGTTTAGTATGAAATCCGAAACTGTTGATCCTTTTAATATAAGAATTCAGGCTTTTAATGGTACCAGTGATTTCATTGTAGTTAATTATATTTTGAAAGCTGACTCCTATTTTTTGTCCTACTGTAACAAGTGTAGTAGAAGTCATTTGAAATGCACGCCTTTCTGATCACAAGCTCCTTTGTTCAGAGGTGAAACATTTAGTGGTAAAGTGGTGACAAACAGTGAATAAAAAAAATGAAAAAAAAAATTATCTCTTGATTAAGAAAACACAATGTCTTGTAGACATTGTACCCAGACTACAATCTTGCTGTCTTTCTCCTTGCATCAGTCCTCGGTCAGCTCTACTATTTGGGTATCCACCACACAGGAAGACATTTACCTCCTCTATGCACAATCCTAAACATTATTAGATAGTAGTTCTGTGTGTCTAAAGCTGGCTAAGTCCTTCCATATATTAGTATTTTTACCCCCTGGAAGGCCAGTGCATTAACTTGACTCGTGGGATGAGTTTACTGTGTTATTTCAATGTGCCCTGTCGTAGCGAGGAGATGCACGGAAGTTGTTTTTCCTCTGCATTGTTATCTCATGATGCACAAGATGAGTGTGTTGCGGTGTCTGTACTTTTAGCCACAGGACCAACATAATACACAACGGAGGGAAAGATTTTTCAGTCTGTAGTCTTTCTTTTTCATTTCCACTGCTCTCATCTGCTGTCTGCTTCTCAAACAATTCATCTTTGAAGACAAGAACTTAATTGTTGTGGCTATAGGGTCTTGTGACGAGTTGTTGTACCTGGTGCTTTGCATAATTCAGAAAAATAGTGATAACGGTGGTGAGGATGAGCGGAGATAGAGTGGTGGAAGATGAGGTCAGGTAAGCAGAGGAGACAACATAGAGGAGGAGAGAAAGGCAGGGAGCCGCGGGGCTTGACTGTACTTGCCAGTGCATTTGGGGAAACGCTCCGGGAGCACAGCCTTATACAGACATTTCCAAGTGTGCGCGCGATAGTCTGCAGTTTCCTGTTAACCCATCCCTGACCACAGAATAACACAGAGATGATTAACATTTGTTTTCCTGTGATAACAACATGCAAGGACAGGGACTTGCTGTATCAACTATTGCTTACACCTGAGTGTTTTGCATCAGTCTGTGTCATTGGAACAAGTCAGTCTCTTGAGAGGGACATGTACTCCTGAACATGAGTTATTTTAAAAGGTTGTGGCTCAAATCCCCATGCGTAACAAGTATCAACTAGTAGCCCTTACGGGCTCAACCAGGTTTAAACCAGGTTTAGCTCCTCAGGGTGCAGTGACTGACTTGATCATCTCCAAGATGATCATTCTATAGCTTCTCCAAAATTGTGAGCGAAAAACTGGGGCAGTGACGTAACTGTGCCATGCACACCATGATTTGAATAGATAATGATTGTATTAATGTCAGTTAGTGTTGATAAATTAGATTTGGTTGGACTGTTCACTCAAGTTCACTGTTCATTGAAGAGTTAATATACGGTACTCAAGTTTTAAATGGAGACTTATCCCATCCTCTGAATGAAAAGACATTGGGAAGGGATAGGTTTGACTTCAAATTCATGTGGAAGCTGACTTCCTTCACATACAGTACATGTACCCCAATCATTCCAGCAGTAGCCATTATTTATAATCCAGTGCGATAATACCCAATGCAGGGATCTGCCAAAAGGGCGACCATATGAGATGAAGCTGTCCAGTGAAGCATACTAGACTGGGGACACATTGCATGTGTGTTTGCTTATAGCAGGTTGACAGGTATGTGGGTATGCCTGCTACATTAAAAAAAAAAAAAAAAAAAAAAAAAAAAAAAACTTTTTC
>OMPJ01005665.1:1468-52686 GCA_900312935.1 Carapus acus | reverse complement strand
AAAAAAAAAAAAAAAAAAAAAAAAAAAAAGGCTTTTAAGAGTGTCGGTGTCCATAGTCGATCAATAATTCAGCCGTTCACTCTCGGCCGCCCCCCCGAGCCCAGGCTTTCTCTTTCATTAAGATTGCATCAGTTTCCCAGACTCTGATCTGTCCCTCCCACTTCCCACTCACCCTCAATGTAAAAAAGGAGGGGTATGCCCAGCCAGGTGAGATCAGGACACAACCACCGTTTTGATGTATAGCTCATCTTCTCCTCAGTTGTTGTTCTTTTGCCAGTTGTCAGATTTAAGGTCACTGCTGATGGGTTTACTTCCAGTGGTGGATCCATGTTCCTCTTTCAAATTCCTCAAATTTAATTCTGAGCAGCAAATCGAAGTAGACAGTCTTCCTGCGTGAACCACACAAATACGTTGGCCAAACCTCAATGAGGAATCAGTAAATTTGCACAGCGTGCTTCGTATGTGGTATGTATTCCGCCCTGTGTTACCAAGTTTGAATCTTTATTCGGAACTAGGAATTATGTGGTTGCTCCTTCCTAATTTGCATGCTCTGTGTGGGAGCCATATTCCTTTGCGTATGTGCTAGGTTATGATTACTGTTGAATTCTGCGGCCTCGAAATATTAATAAAATTTCTTAAAAATGTAATGGAAAATGTGATTAATCACACGCTTAATGGTAATGGAGAGTCAATGTTTGTATTGACGAACTAGAATTTTGTTGTTTGACAAAATGATATCTCAGATTGTAAAGCGTATTTAATTTTATATCAAGATCTGGGCTTAAGCCTTAGTCACTGTAATGGCACCCATTGCCACCGCACTCTCAGCTTCACAAACATGTGAAATGTGATCTTTGATTATTTTTGACTCACCTCTCTTGACTTATCTGAATGAATCTGGATATCTTAATTTGCAAAAATAGATGGGCTTCCCTGAGTAGAATTACATGCGTTGAACAGTGCAGTGTAAATCCTTTGCTGTGTGCCAGCATTTACATGGAAATATTGCCCCAAACGGAATATAACACAGTATTTTCCCCTATGGAATTACCTTTACATTGATGTCACAGCAACAATCCGCATTTTCCCGTCCAGCAATCTTCACAAGTGATTGTAATTGGTAAACTCGGCATTGTGACATCGATCATATGAGCATGATAACTGCATGTCTGTATCAAATCTCCTGTATCGAACTCTCTAAATACTGTACATTGAAAAAATTGTTTAAGTCATAACGTCGGAGGAAAAGTGTAGTCCTACTCAGATTATGCTTCCTCAAAGCAATGAGAATTTGTTCTCATTAATAATTGCTGCAGCATTATCTATAGCAATCACAGAAGAAATCCCCTGATATCTAACAGCACACCGATGCTTAAAACGTATTCCGATCAATGCTCCAAAGGCACAATCACAGGGAATTGACTGTGATGGATAAATCGAAGGAAACATATTTGCATGCCATGTCCATACAGGAACAGGGAACTTGTGTACGTGCAATGTGTGTGCATTGTGAGTCTCCTCCTGTTAATGTTTTGCTTTTTTCTGGTTCCGTCATGGTTTTTTTGTTTTTTTATTTGTCATTGCCGGCTTCAGGAAGTGGGTCATGGCTTTGGTGCTGCGTCACAGGAAGCAGCAGATTTTTATCACGGGTGGGGCAGATGGAGGGAAGACGGGGGAGAGAGGAGAGAGTGGATTACGGTAGCAGAGTAAGGATAATGTGAGAGAGAGAGAGAGGGAAAAATTGGCAATCAATCTCCATTGATGTCGTTTGCCGTAATTTCAGGTGCCAGATAATGCCAGTTTTTTCAAGTCATTTATTTGGGAATGTATCTTAACACATCACAGTCCTCACAATTGTATCAATCGGTCAAATGTCAGTAACTCTAGACTTCCAAATTTGGTCTCAGTTTTGTGTTGGAAATGATGAAGCATTGTAAAACACACACAGAGACACACACACAGAGAGACACACACACAGAGAGACACACACACAGAGAGACACACACACACACACAGAGAGACACACACACACAGAGAGACACACACACACAGAGACACACACGCACAGAGAGACACAGACACAGAGACGTCTGCTCTCTGGTTGTGTGTGGAGATGAAGGTTGACGTAGAGCAGGTAGAAGATTCCAGAGCTGCCTTTGTGCCAGGACATGGCGCACAGTTTCCTGTCTTTGTCAACTGCCATTGTTGTTGCTCCTTCTCATCTTGTTTTTGGATCAAACTGATCCATTCTTTCGCTTCTGGAATCCACCATTGCAAATGGTGTTCCTGCCCATGCTTTGCCATTTACCTTGTGTTAACATGCAGCTACGATGCCAGGTCTAGATGATATTTCACATTACTGTGTTCAAGGAGGAACTCTATTTTTCTCTTTTCAGAAAGAAAAGAGACCTTAGGCCTGAGCACCACAAAAGGATTGATGCTTATCTATGCAATATGACTGTTAATCACAAAGGTTGTCAATATGCTGTTTTTTTTTTGAGCAGTTTCACCTGCGCGTGAATGTTGTGAATCAACCGATTGCCATCTCTCGTCAGTGACAGTGAGGTAGAACAAATGAGGCCTGAGTTAGACAAATACCTTTCTTTAAAATTGGCTTGTTTATAGCACACATGTAGGAGGGTAACTGTCAGCGGTTTATCCAGAATCCTGATTCACTCTCCCTGTATTTGCTGCTGTCCATGCACAGGCATTACACAACATGAAATGATGGCAAAATAATGACATAGTGCATGTACTTTGTGAAAGTTGTGTTCAGTGCACACCTTACTGTAAAGACTTCAAGCCTAAATGGTGTCTTTATTACTTTTCTGAATTGGATTAGCTTGAAATCAACCAATCGACATCAAAAGAAGAAACAGAGAAACAAAGAAAAGACAGAAACAGAGGTAGGCAAGAGTTCAGGCAGGAGAAGTCGTGAGGCACAGGCATGCCATTCTGCACATGTACCCAACCCGAACCACCCAACTGCACGATGCTGTGTTTGATGTATTAATCCTGTATTTTGATGCTGATTCTGAAAGGTGTTAACTTACACAAGGTAGAACCTACAGTGGTTTTACAGTTTTACATCTTCTTACATAAAAAAATGAAACACTTGAATTCATCCCAAGTGTTTTCAATGGTGCTTTTGTGCATTGCAGTGCCTCATTTTTGTTTTTTGAGAAATAAATTCACCTTGTACAACACAATAATTTGAATTTTATTTCTTTCAGTGAGTCAAGTATTTGCCAGGCTCGGGCCACTGTGATGATCTACGATGATGCCAATAAGAAGTGGATGCCAGCAGGCACTGGGCCGCAAAGCTTCAGCAGAGTCCAGATCTATCACAACTCCTCTAACAATACGTTCAGAATAGTGGGACGCAAGATGCAGACAGACCAGCAGGTACGCACAATATCCATCACGCATCAACAAGTGTCAACTATGTACCTGTAAACGTGAGTGAGGGTACATGCGATGATGACATAGCTTCGTCGTGTGATTTGTTAGGCCTCTGTTATATTTTCAAAAATCTGACTTCTTTTTTGCCGGAAAGCTTGGTTGTAGTCAGTGAGCAAGAAAGTACAATTTGGTTCATTTCAGTCTCTATGAGCTTTACAACTGACTTAGGATATGTTCACAGTCGGATGAAATCTTAGAATATTTTCCTCTGGATGTGCCCTAACCTGTCGGACCATACACAGAAGATATTTGGTGAGATCACAATTTGACCCAAATAACACTGTAGTCACAGTAACCTGACAGCAGACAACACTTGAACCTATCAGTTAGGCAAAGAAAGAAGACAAGCACATATCGAAACCATTATGTTGTCATGTCGTCATGCGTGCATAGTTATCTGGAACCACAAGTGAATTGATACCTATCTGGATCATGAAGTGCGAAACAAAAAAAAAAATCAGTTGATGAGCCTCATTCATTGAGGAGGGAAAACTACAATGAGCTTTTCACTTCAATATGGAAAGACTACCGTTACTTAGATTTCACTGGAATGATCGAGATCCACAAATCAAGATAGAGATATCACATTGTAATCCAATTAGTAAAAGGGACCAGAATAAAGAATGACTCAATTTCTGCTCGGCTGAAACACATTTCTAAAGTGAATGAGTCTTTGTTGAAAGGGTAGTGTGTTAAACCAAAGTTCACAAAATTTGTATTGAGCCTGTTCTCCCACCGTGATGAGACAGGCTGTTCCCGTTAATCTAATGGCCTGTTCGCATCAACAATTATCATTGGATGTGCTTTGAAAAGTAAACATATTCTGAGTGTTAATCAGGTGGATTAATAAGTATACTATACCTACAGTATACCTACTTTACTATACTATACCTACTTTTGGTAGGTATAGTGCTCTACACTTCTCTCCCTGCAGGCCACCGCATTTTGCCTCCTCCTTTAAACATTCAGGGACTCCAAAGTGTTCCCCTGAGACAGCTTTTAAAGTGGATGATGTTTCCTGTGAGATAGCCGTCCGACTCAACAATTTCCTGTGACAGTTTGGACGGAAGATTTTTTTTTCAGCTCGCACTATTTTTGTCATTTAGCTGTGGTGATAACCCAGTAAGTTCAGATGTCCATTTGCCATGATCTGCAGACCATGGCCCACCGTGAAATACGTAGAATGGCTATGTTATTTTTAAACATTTGTGATCTAGACTGTCTTTGTTTTCAATCTGTTTGGCCCTTTGACACTGCAGAGCGCTTAAAATACTACAGACTGATATTCACCCTGACAGTGTCTCCTCTCCCCTGCTCTGTGGAATCCAGGGGCTGTTAAACAAATAGCAAAAAGGCACGTCAGCACATTCAGGCAACACTCAAACCTAGGACTTTTCCCCCCACTCGTTTATAGGTTTTTGCGCCACCTACTGGGTGGAACACAAACCATTGTAATCCGCAATAAATATAGCAGCAACTGTATTTATCACCAGCCTCCACATCCTACTTAATTACCCTGAACCCCCCTGCTATTCTGATCAGCAAATCAGCCCCTGCATAATGAGCTGAGCTTTTAGTTTTAATCTGGGGGTGAAAACTCTGCAGAGAATTATGTCATTCTACACTTAATTTTGTCATTTACTAATGAACTGTGATCATATTGTCTCTTTCAGGTGGTAATTAACTGTCCAATTGTGAGAGGCCTTAAATATAACCAGGCCACCCCCAACTTCCATCAGTGGCGAGATGCTCGGCAAGTGTGGGGGCTCAACTTTGGCAGCAAAGAGGATGCAGCTCTATTTGCTAATGGCATGGCCCATGCCCTAGAGGTGCTGAACTCCATTGCTGATGCAGGTAATTCAGTATCACGGGTTTTTTGCCAAATCCCCACCCCGCACTGCATTCTTCTGTCGCTTATGTTCAATGTATCCAAAAATGGATACATAACATCAAAGTTAGCTGGGTAGTGTTACCTGGTGTTCTGTTATGTCTATCATTTGTCATAGAAACAATGTCTGTTGTGTTGTGACAGGCTATGCCACCCTCCCACGTGCAGTGTCAAATGGACCATCTCAAGAAGAGCTCGAACAACAGCGGAGGTTCGTGTGTGTGTGCCACCCCCGACCACTTGCAATACAAATCAGATACCACTCAAGCATGAGAGGTCAGGAAAGGGATATTGATGAGGACCTCCATGGCATAGGGACAATGACAGTATTGCCCTTTTTCAAAACTTAGATCACATGAAACCGATTTCCTCAACCCACATGATTTCTCTTGCATAATCTACCTTTCACTCATTGCCAAATGGGATATGGGATTCTTGGGTGTGTAGTGTTGCTGTTGGCACAGGTTTGCACTCATGTATAGTATATGAGGGGGATTTGATGGCATTAGCTTTACAGTGCTAAGCTCTCATCCCGTCGCTGAAGTTTAAAGGTTAAAAAGACATGAGGACACACCACCTTTTGCCTCCCCACCTTCCTGTTCCTCTGATGCGTGGTAGGATTTGCGCTTTAATCTCATTTGCTCTAAATGGCAATGTCCCACAGAGCAGTGAAGGCTTCGGGATTGGTCAGAGACTGACTGTTCAAGTTCTATCTGTCTCACTTATATATTGATAAACACACACAACCCACAGATAACGATATGTAGTAGTGGTGTTTTCAATCAGGAATTATTGCATCAGGGACACAAGAAATAAAGTGCAGGTGACATTGCATTTGCTTCTATTTCCATCAGTTTCGAGAAATTACCAGGAGATTGAATTATTAGTATTGATATAGGAAGAGGAAGAACATGATTCATCTTCTCTTTTTTTTTTTTTTTTTTTTTTTTTTCGCACACTGTTTCAGCCGATTCTTCCAAAACTGTATAAGGTTGTGTTTATAGCATGTGCACTACAGACAAATGGTTTGGTTGAGGAAGGAAGTGCTCAAAGGACCATGGCTCAAAGAAGCTCGATCACATCATGAGGCTCCCAGGACAGCTGTGATACATTGTGTACTCCCTACAACAAAGAGCTCTAAGTGTTGGCGTTGATTGTTCACAAATTCAAATCATGGCATTACTCGAAATTACAAAATCCAACAACTCATTAGTTAGAGTATGTATTTTTATTGTTCTTATCCTTATGTGTGAGTGACAAAGGTGTGTCTTATTAAGATTGGAGCAACAGAGGCTTGAACAACAGGAGCGCGAGCGACAGGAGAGAGAGAGACAAGAACGTGAGCGGCTGGAGCGCGAGAGGCTTGAGAGGGAGAGACAGGCTCCAGCAGGTTGGTGAACAAATTTGAACATCCATTGCCCTTGATATGGTCAGCATTTGTTTTTGCCTGCAAATGCCAGATTGGAAAAATGTTCAAAGATTCCCTTTCTAATTGATATGCATCGCACCCTCTCTCAGCCCCTACAATGGCTCCTCCACCTCCGGGTCCCCCACCCCCACCAGGCCCTCCACCACCACCTGGGCCTCCTCCCAACGCTGGGGTCCCTGCTCCTCCAGGTCCTCCTCCTCCTCCAGGTCCACCTCCTGCACCAGGACCACCTCCTGCACCAGGACCACCTCCAGCTCCTTCGGGAGGACCACCACCTGCCCCTCCTCTGCCCTCTGGAGGCGTTGGGGATGGACTTGCTGCCGCTTTAGCAGGGGCAAAGCTTCGCAAAGTTTCAAAGGCAAGTGTGTGATTCCACAAGAATGAGCTAATTGTCCAAATGTGTACCATTCAACTAATGCAGCTGATTTTGCTGAAGCGTATCATCCGTCATTTTACAAACTTGTTAAACTTTATTACATCTGCTCTCCCCAGGATGAAGCAGGTGCGTCGGCCCGGACTGATTCTTGTCGCAGTAGCAACTCATCAATTGGAGGAGGAGGAGGGGATTTGATGGGTGAAATGAGTGCAATCCTGGCAAGAAGGTAATTGCGCAAAAAAGTTAACAAAAACAGACCAATAGTAATTTATTTGGCTTTGTTCATTTGTTCTATCTGTGCTACGTCACTCATCACTTTTCTTTCATTTTGTCCAATGTATCTAAATGAACATGGTTTAACGTTTAGCGATTACTGTTTAATGCAGGAGAAAAGCTGCAGACACAGGAGAGAAAGTACCTGCAAAGACACAAGATAATGTGAGTAATTTGTCGCCGTATACGGTGGTTTGAGCATTCTCATTATTCAGTGGTGTAACCAACACAAAATAGATAGGTGTTAAGGAATTTTTTGTTTATTTTTTTTAAAAACAGGTGTTAGTATGAATCTCTCCTAAATGGCACTTCTTTCTTTGCAGGATGACTCAGAAAATCAAGGTCAAAGCGGTGAGGGATGGAAGATTGTCTATATAGTACTGCGTTACTTTTCTGGAATTGTTTGTATGTTACCTATCACAGCTTGATGCCATTTTCTGTGCACCTCATTCCTCAGAAGTCATCAGGAGACCGTGGGAGAAATCATCGATGATCAGGTGACCTATAGTTCTGCTGTTTTCTTGCTACATATAAATGAAACTGCAATCACCTCGGCCAACAGGTGTTTTTACGCCTGACTCATCCTGAATACCGTCAGCAAGAGTAATTTTCACCATTACCATGTGTGTTTGTGTGAATGTGTGTGCCATATGTCTGCCCACAGACAAGGGTGGTTCTGTGGTTTGTGTTTGACATAAACGCTGCTTTTGTTAACGGGTATGAACCACATCATTTCCATTCTAAGATGAGAGTGTGTGTCTCACTAACAGGAATAACTCCATCCCCAAGAGCTTGGACACCTCTGCTGTAGTCACCCATGGTTCCAGGTATAAATGTTGTCTCCTCATTTGTGACCTTAATTGTCCTTTCTTTTTCCCTTTTCCTCAGGCTAGAGCAGCATTACTGCAGTCTGCAGCACAGTTTAGAGGTGACAGCATCATACAATGGATCAGACAATAACTTGCTCAAACATCAATACTTAAATATTTATACAAAATGATAAATGTCCTACAGTAATTCATCCTTCCCATGGTCAAATCAGTTCTGAACATCAAGTTGGTGCTGTCATCTTGGGCTGAACGTTGAAATTTCTTTCAGCTGACTGTAATCCCTTTTTCACTGTGAACATCAGAAATGTGTTCAAGATTACAAAAGTAAAGATTTCCCTTTCTTCACCATTGGTGAAAACGTGCACTGCACCTAAATATATGAATTGCTCTCGTTATGTTTTAATAAACTGCAAAGGTTTGATTTCATCCACAACATAACTGTTAATTGCCAATTCTAAATTGAAATTTTGAATAACTTATTACCAAGAGTGACAGTGAACGAAGTAAGTTTAAGATCTTCTATTTAACACCCTGCATCTCAGGTTAGTGTTCCTTTCACTCCTGTAGTGCTGTGGTGACGGGCTGGATTTGCAGTGGACCAGTTTCTGCAACGACGTCAGTCTTCCTTGCTATTTATGAATTTTGTAAATAATTCTGTTTAACGTTCTTACAGGGCCAAAGTTGGAAGTAATGATGCCAGCGGAAATGGAAACGATGACTCAGACTTAGACAAACTCAAACAGGTATGTCATTCAACAGCTGCAGACACCTTGTTTGACTCATATGGTCTACCAAGTGGTTAACACATTTCTAATCAAATACTCTACAGGAGATTTTGGAGGAAGTGCGGAAAGAGCTACAAAAAGTGAAAGAGGAAATAATTGGAGGTAAGGTTGAATTATAACCATGTGCATTCTGACGCTCATTGAATATGTCTCGTCATTAATTGCTCTTTTCCTTCTTGATATTCCTTAGCCTTTATCCAAGAGCTGCAAAAAAGAGGCACATAGTTCTGCCGACTGTCAGGTGTAATGGAGGGAAGAGGTGGAAGGTGGAGATTCCTGCCAGTTTGGGTCTCTTCCTCATGGTGCCCTCCAACATAGCCCAGGGATTTTGCATTCTCTCCTTCACATTTTTTTTCCTCTGTCTCCTACACACACATCATTCATACTCAGCTCCTGTCAGTGTAACCCTCTTTACATCACAACGCTGGATTTTTTGATGATTACATATAAATGTTCATAAGTTCTGACCCCATAGGTTCCCGATGCTTCATTTATGCAAACAGCCTCACAGCATATATTCAGCCGGGATTCAGTCTTCTCTTGGAAATCATACACATTGACAACCGTGATTCCTGCAGAAATTATCTGTGTTCTCTCCCTTTTGTTATCAGACATGCTGTTAGCTGACAGGACAGTCTTAAGTATTCAGGGACATTGTATCTGTCACAAATGTTACTGTAATGGAAAGATGCGGGAATGATGAAACTGTTCAACAAGCCCTAAAACTATCTGTAGCAGTCTAATGTTGAACACTTAAGATGCCAGCGTAGAAAGGCAATGACATTGTTGTGTAGATTAATATTGTCTCCTCTAAATTAATAATGATAATTCTAAATGGAAAAACAAATCGTGGACAGAGACTTATAGCAAAGTTGATGCCTAGTGTCCCCCTCTGCCTCTTTAACAAGAGGCTTTGCAGCTCCCTGGTGGTAGCTGAGAGGCACACGCGCAGCACAAGCATATCTCACTGCAGGAGTGGGACGTTTGAGGAGGAAAGCAAGGATGGGGGAAAAAAAAGCAAAGGGAATCTGATGGACAAACTGAGTGCTATGAAAAGAAATGTGTGTAGTTTTATGATGTTTTGAGAAATGGTTCTCTCTACAATGCACTTGTTCCAAAGGCAGTGCGTCTTTGTGCCACACAGCCTTGACCAACATAGTCCCTTTCATTCAGATTGTGTGAGATTACAAATAGTTATCGGCCAGCATGGCGGTCCTGGAATGTTTTCCGATTGACAATTCTTCCATTCTAGCTACATTTTCTACCTTTGAAACAGAATTAAATTGGCCATGACAAGGTCAATTAATTTGGCCATGACCAACTGCCTTGAGAATAAATATATAAATATATATATATATATATGGACAAATATTTGTTTTGATGGGAAAATGTTAGCAAAAATGAAAAGGTGTTTCTATTTTAATTGAGATGACTGGTGAATGGGTTTTTGTTTTCCTTTCTCCCAATGATTTTTTTTCATATGAGATGTTATTTTGGGTTTACTGTTTCTTTTTCTAATAGAATCTAGGCTTTTTACACTGAAACAAAGAAAACAGCTTAGAGACACTGGATTAGATGCCTTTATAGTCAAATACAGCTGCTTCTTGAAATGCACTCCAGTTTGTGAGTTTTCTTGTGCGTGGTGAAACATCCTGCGGGAACGTCTGACAGATTGTCAGACCTGTACCATCGGCGGTAGACCGGCAGAATGGACGATTAGAAGAGGCGCATGAATGAAAATAAAAGTGGTGAATCTGTCGTTTACACCAAGACGCCAGTTCAAGCAGAATCAATACTTAAATATATTTAAATTCATCAAACAATGATGCAGTAATATGAAAGATGACATGACCAGCCTTTCCGAAATTTTGAACGACATGAATCTGGGATTTCGATTTGAGTCGAAAGTTTTGGTTTAAACCAGTAAACGGACTAAAATGCATTTTAGGGTTTGAAATTGTGATTGAAGAGAGGATGGAATAGGTACCCCCGGGGAGGTACTGAGTCGCAGTGAGTGGCATACGGGAAGTTTTTCTCCGGACGTCAGCCCATGGCCCTTCTTCCACCGGGGGAGAGCGCGGATGTGAGGGTTCTTCCGGACTGGGAGCCCGTTCGCCGCTTCCGCCGCCATTGCGGATTTTGTACTGGACCAAACGCCGGAGCTACAGCCACCAAGCGAGGCAATGCAGCAAGCACAAGCAGAACGGGAACACACAGAACATTTGTGAAAGACAAACAGGCACATAAAGGGAGGACTGGGCAACATCCTACGCATAATCCCTCCTTACAGTGCTTAAATTTCCCACTGCCTGGCTCCGACCTTACACCGTTACAGTGAGGAGGTCGCAGCTAGCGCGCTGCTATTGCCTCGGTAGCTAGCTGTGCGGCTACAAATCCAGGACTCGGGAGAAGCCCAGGGATATCAACCATGGCTCAAATACTACCTATCCGCTTCCAGGAGCACCTACAGGTAGGTGAAACCGATTTATATCATTACCACTCTCTATTTCTGTCCCCGTAAAATTATGCCTTGACAGCTCACTAGCTGGGCAAGCTAACGTTAACGTCAACACCCGCAGCAAATGAATGACCTCCCCTCCCCCGTTTAGCCAGCAGCTAACCGCTAGCCCACCCGAACTAGCATTCCAATTTCTAATGATACAGATGATGATTTGTGTTATTTGATCATTAATGTCCGTCTCTTTGCTGTATGTTGTGCAGATAAAAAAATATTCATGTTGACCTTCACTGCATTTCTGTGGTTATTGACCTATCCGCTCTGTCGTTAAGCTAACGGCGTTTAAACATGCCAACTCGTCACAGTTGAGATTTTACGCGTCATCGCGGACTAAACTGAAATTATCATGAATATACTTTTGGTTGATTAGATTTTGTTTGGATTTCAAAGCTCACTGAAGCGGCAGTGATTGATTCCGTGATGGGAACTCCTAAGCCTCTGTCAGGTGCAGCCTGCCATAACACGTCACAATGTAAAGTAGTGTCACGACTGGCCATTTTGACAGGCGGCTGGCCGGCTTTCTCTGCGAAATAAAGATTCATTCTGTCATCAACAATTACCTCTCCTACTTTGATACTCCATTTAATCTTCTATAAAGTTGATGAATGAAACGTGACAATCCAGCCTGTGATTCGATTGGAATTATTATCCAAAGCATCGGTGTAGTGCTGTGGCACGACTGCAGCACAGCATCACATAAATTGATGAGGATTGTGCCCACGTTAAACCTTTACATCTCTGCATATGAAACATTTGTTCATTGCTGTTCTCATGCCACACGTTCATTTGTGGCCTTACCTCTTCAGTTACAATTTTTATTTACAGGTTTAAGGAAGTTTTAGCTACTAAGTGTAGTGCAGTAGAATCAAAAAGGCCAACTAAGGAACACACACCATCTGTTTCTCAAAAGAAAGTATCAAAGGAATTTGAAATTAGATTTTTGGTAAACCCATATATATAAAACTTGCAGCAGAAGTGTTTTTTTGCATTTATATTTGTGCTTTCTTTGCCCTAACGCATTGAACATTAGCTCCTCAACAATTAATTTATGTGATAACATTTTGTTCTCATGTTTCTACCATTCAGCATTTTTGACTAATCACTGATTGACCTTCATAGATTTACTAACATTGTTGGTTGTGCATTCTGCATCTATATTATAGCTCCAGAACCTGGGCATCAACCCAGCCAACATCGGATTCAGCACTCTCACTATGGAGTCAGACAAGTTCATCTGTATACGGGAGAAAGTGGGTGAGCAGGCCCAGGTCGTCATCATTGATATGGCCGATCCCAACAACCCCATTCGGAGGCCCATCTCAGCTGATAGCGCCATCATGAACCCAGCCAGCAAAGTTATTGCTCTGAAAGGTAAATTCTGGAATGAAATATTACTTCGCATATAAACTTGTTTGGTCAGACAAACAACATAGAGAAATATACTTGTTCAGATTTTGTCTGATGGCACCTCTCTGCTTAGGCCATTTGTGTAAATTCTGTGTGAGTTGCCTAGTCACAGTCTGTTTTGCATTTTATGTCCATATATAGGCCATCCATTTCTGTTGGTAACATGAGCAGTGCAGCCTGAGTAAAAAGATATCACATTTTAAGCAAAGTGGAAATAATTGCAGTGATAGAAATGTCCTGTCATGAATGCTTTGTGTATTTTGTTTGTTTTTGCTCTTTTTCATTTCTTACTGCTTTCTTATGTTTGCAGACGGTGAGTTGAATTTTACCTATCATGAAGTGTAATCCTCTATGCACTGTCTTGAAATGTATGCACAGTATTAATTGTAGTCTTTACATGCAGTGAAAACAGAGCAGCTATCATAGAACACCTTAAAACCCTGTTTTTACGACACTACACACGATTGAAATGCAGAATACAGTTAAATCACAAAATCAAATTCAGTGTGAATTGAAGTTTTTGTAAAGTTAAGCCTTCTGGGCAAGCAATTTGTTATTGCAAGTAACTGAGCGTCTTCTAAATTTTTAGAATTTTGCAAACTAAATTTCTTTCTGTTATCCCAGTTGAATGCATACATTGACTTCAAAAGACTGCATACTTTTTTGCACCTGCACATCGTAGTGAAAGGGCCTGTCATTCAGGACCTTTAAGTCAAACAGCAGACTTGATGCAAGCATGGGTGTTATGAAACAAATAGTGAAAATGTGGCTGCTAGTGCTTCCTTTTTTTTTTTTAAGATGATCACCTTAAGGCTGGGTTACAACAGAAAAGTTGCTCACACTTTGGAGTAGAAAATTGCATAATTCATTTGTCAGCCTTGGAGCTGTTATCACAACCAGCGACACAAACGCTGTCAGAATATTTGTCAACATGATCCAGCATTGACATCAAAGTAAAGACTGCCAAAATTTACACCTATCTCTGTGATAGCAATAATTAAATAGGTACACATCATTTTTGTCATGGGTTCATACCTCACCAAGGCTGACACGTTTACTGCAGATAAATATAGAGCTGTTAGATATTAAGTCTTTTCACACAATCTTGTCTGCCCCCAAGAATACAGCAAAGTGGCATGCAAACCTGCTCGGTTTGGATCAGGTGCTGGATCACCATAGTTGAAAACAGCTTTTTTGTCAGATGTAATCACTTGATTTGATAGCTGATGACCATTTCCAAGTGGGTTCATTTAAAGTGATGGATTGTCAGCTTTCCAGTTAGAAAAGTTGCTATGGCACTTGTTTGGTTTTATTAACTTGCTTGACAACCTAAACAAGTTTTGTCACTGGCACAATGTCATCATAGTTTCATCTCTAAGGAACATATGGGAATATTTTTTTTGTTGTATCTTTTAAAACCAGTGTAGCCCTCGAGACCATGCCAGTAGCTATGACAAATCAGACAGTGAAAAGTCAAGGTATATACAAGCACATAAATTCTATCGTGGGTGTAAACATTCTTTTGAAATATGTTGATGTTGTGGAGAGCAGATGCGCACTCCACTAGATACAACCTCTGACCGTGATTTTTGTTTTAGGGAATTTGGTACGATAAGCTCACTAAACATAAGGTTAGCCGTGAGCTGATCAGGCTGTGCTTAGATAATGACTGGATGAGGGAAATGAAAAAGTCTTCACACAGTCTGCTCTTTTTCCATATATTACGCATGCAGTCGATTGTGTTTCTTAGTCATTTATCTTTCTCGTAAGATGTTTTTCACAGCATTTTTTTCAGAATTGGTGGGTGAGCAACATCGTTTTAAGATGTGTAAACAGAGAGTAATCATAGTTGATAACACGGTGTTTCTTTTATACAATGACGTTAAGAGATGCTCGAAAGCAAATTGTATGTTTTGTTAGCCCAACAAATTGCTGTGGGGAAGAAAAAAGTGGGTGTGAGTCTCTCACTGGCATTTTCACATCATCGCATCTGTTGGTCTGTTTGTGGTCCTTTCCTGCTTAATCTGCACTTAATGCCAATGCAAATTCCCACATCCCCCATTTTGGGATTTAATTTAGCAGGCAATCCCTGTAGTGCTCCAAGTCTAGTCTGAAGTAGGTTGGTGAGTGGGGGTGGAGGGCTAGACTGGGGCCGATTAAAACGTCATTTTCACTTGGGCTGGGCACCATGTTTTGCAGCAAATAGATCCACTGACTTTGCTGCTTTGGTGAGAACAGATGAGTAGTTCATGTCACACCAATTCATAGGCCTGTTTCAGGTAACCTCATCACAAGGGGTTTGCATATTCAGCCTAAAATGTGTCTTTATCTTGCACACTCAATTGCATCAGTCCTAACTGAATGCAGATCCTACCACTTACTGTGTTGCCTTTGTGTTGGTCATGCCACTTTGTATTGCCACTCGTCTAGCTTGTCGTATGATCCTTTGGTGTTCAAATCAAACCCTGACTACCAACAATCTGTGGAACTGGTGTGGCCTGTTATTCTGTTAGTTTTTTTCTGTTCATGTTTTGTGTGTGGTAGTGATAGATTAGTGCTTTTCTTTTCACATTGGTCCTCCTTGTCACTTTGTATTAACCTTGAACCTCAAAATTTCCAGCGGCAAAGACCTTGCAGATCTTCAACATTGAGATGAAGAGCAAGATGAAGGCCCACACCATGACAGATGACGTGACCTTCTGGAAATGGATTTCTCTCAACACTGTTGCCCTAGTCACAGACAACGCAGTATACCACTGGAGCATGGAGGGTGACTCTCAGCCAATAAAAGTCTTCGATCGCCATTCCAGCCTGGCAGGTTGTCAGATCATCAACTACCGCACTGATGCCAAGCAGAAATGGCTGCTGCTTATTGGAATTTCAGCACAGGTAGTGAGAGTTTTTCCATTTACATCTACAGACGAAAATATTACATTTAACAACAAACAAGAGGGTTGTGTTCATTTTTTTGTTGATTTTCTCTGTTTTAGGCTCATTTGTCTTTTCTGAACTTTGCCCATTTCTACACATATAATATAATATGATAATATACAAAAAAATTGCAGAGGCTGTTAATGAACAGTATTTGAATTCACCACAGTGGTTTTTGTGTCCTTGCATAAGAATTTCGAATCAATATGCTTTATATTATTTCACAAAGACAATTCTATTGAGGGTTCATAGTGAGTGATGTTTTCGGTTTTGAAGATTCGTTACTGAAATCAAACTTCTTCTCCTCCAGCAAAACCGAGTCGTAGGAGCCATGCAGCTGTACTCTGTGGACAGGAAAGTGTCTCAGCCAATTGAAGGTCATGCTGCTGGCTTTGCCCAGTTCAAGATGGAGGGCAACACTGAAGAGTCAACTTTGTTCTGCTTTGCTGTTAGAGGTCAAGCAGGAGGAAAGGTTAGTCTCAAAGACCCTCGGTTTGGTGAGTACTGGAAGCGAGAAATCAGATTTATTGCATTATAAAAGATACTTAAGTAATCAAATTACAGATAGCCTGGTCCTCGTATCAAAATGGAAGTTACAGTACAACAGGAATTATGCCAAGTGTTTTTGATTCATTATGTCGGAAAACGTTGTGAAGGTTATTTTCATTATCTGCTGAGACGTAGTTAGGACAAATATGAAAAATCTCTGTCTCTAGCTACACATCATTGAAGTCGGAACTCCACCAACTGGGAACCAGCCATTTCCAAAGAAAGCTGTAGATGTTTTCTTTCCTCCTGAGGCCCAGAATGACTTTCCTGTTGCTATGCAGGTAAGAGAATTGCTTAAATTGCTGTCAAAAACAGCACACTCAGCTATGCGGTGACACATTTCAGTCAAGTTTTATATGATGCAAATGTGTATCAACAGGATGTAAAACATTAGACAAATGGTTACATGTATGAAGATCAAATTCCCTGTCACAAATTCAGCCTTAGTTGTGAGGAAATCTTTTCTTTTCTGAAGATAATTGAAAGAAAAATCTCCACATTGAAACGGTCTGATTTTCACAGTTTATGCTCTTCATCCTCCCATACTTTTTCTAGATCAGCTCCAAGCAAGATGTAGTATTCCTGATCACCAAATACGGCTACATTCACCTATATGACCTAGAGACTGGAACCTGCATCTATATGAACAGGATCAGTGGGGAAACAATCTTTGTCACTGCACCTCACGAGCCTACAGCTGGAATCATTGGTGTCAACAGAAAAGGACAGGTACTAAAATAGCAACATCTCTTTGTGAAACTACTCAGGAAAAAAGAGCATTTTGTGACGTATTTTTTTTACTTAATAAAATCAAAAGCAGATCAGCTTTGATATGAAATGACATTCTAAGTTTGCACTTTATGTGTGCCAATTATCCATCTATGAAGAGTGGTTAGTCCTTTCAGTCATTATTCAGAAATCTTAAAAAGGTAAGAATTACATTGCTTGAGGGAATTAATATAGTACACTGAATTTTTGAAGTTTAAGGCATTATGATTTTCACTGTCACTTCTTCATTTGTTATCATCATTGAAGTACCAGTATTGGATAACATGAATGTGTTTTTGCAGGTGTTATCAGTGTGCGTGGAGGAGGAAAATATCATTCCATACATCACAAATGTGCTGCAGAACCCAGACTTGGCTTTGCGAATGGCTGTTCGTAACAACCTTGCTGGTGCTGAGGAACTGTTTGCTCGCAAGTTCAACACCCTTTTCGCAGCAGGGAACTACTCGGAGGCTGCCAAAGTAGCAGCCAATGCACCCAAGGTACTGACACTGACCCAGTTTGAGCTCCAGAGCATACAGTAATGAAGTTATCCACTCTGACTAACACAAGATGTGCATACATTTCATAACTACAGTTATATTTACACTTACACAGAAATTGTTTCGTTTGTTTCCTGCACCAAAAACCTCCTTCTCAAACCCTCACCTCTTCCCCTGATGTGCACCATCCATCTGTCTGACTTACTTAGGGTATCCTCCGAACCCCAGACACCATCCGTCGTTTCCAGAGTGTGCCAGCGCAGCCAGGCCAAACGTCCCCGCTGCTCCAGTACTTTGGCATCCTGTTGGACCAGGGCCAGCTCAATAAATTCGAATCCTTAGAACTTTGCAGGCCTGTCCTCCAGCAGGGTCGCAAGCAGCTTCTGGAGAAGTGGCTGAAAGAAGACAAGGTATGTTCACGTGACTGAAGTTCTCATATCTCGTAACTTGTATGTGCCAAGTTTCAATTATGGCATACTATCTTAGAGAACAAATGCAGATAATTCCTTTACATAGAACTCCCTGCCATGATGTTTTTGTTTAATTGAAGCTAACTGTTATCAGAAACAACGTTGTCTGTGATTATTGATTCCATTGCCTAAAGGTTTCTGTCTTCATGTTTTTTTAAATTGCTGTCAACAGTTATCCGATCGTCCAAATGTTTTGTGTTTTGTTATAGATTAATGAGTGTGTACAAACAATTGTCCGTATGTTTTTTTCCACCACCAACACTTGAATTAAAGATCAGGAGATTGATTATTTATATAGATAAAATGTATTTGATATAATGTTACAGTGCACTGTCAATTCTGCCTTAACATAGTTCTCCCAAGTTAATTACTAGTTTGTCTTCCTACCTCCAGCTTGAGTGTTCTGAGGAGCTGGGAGACTTGGTGAAATCTGTTGATCCCACACTTGCCCTCAGCGTTTATCTCCGAGCGAATGTTCCCAATAAGGTCATTCAGTGCTTCGCAGAGACTGGCCAATTCCAAAAGATTGTTCTCTATGCCAAGAAGGTTTGTCGTTTTCATCAATTGCAATGTAATTTTGGGGAGCATAATTTGGTGTTAAATGAAATGTCATGTGATATAGATAAGAGAGTATCGTGATGCTCTGAGTAACATGAGCAAATGCTTTGTTGCCTCTGTAGGTGGGCTACACTCCAGATTGGATATTCTTGCTTAGAAACGTAATGCGAATCAGCCCAGAGCAGGGACTTCAATTCTCCCAAATGCTCGTTCAGGATGAGGAGCCTCTTGCTGACATCACACAGGTTCACTTCCCTACATTTTACCTTTAAACAACAAACAAGCGCATGTCATAATATCAATATTGATTATTAATGCAACAATTATCGAGAATAATTTACAGATGTTACAATTCATACTATAATTGTATCATTGTTCTCCGTAACGACAACAATAATTATTTATATTTTTTGTATGTCGATTGGCTATTAGACCTTACTACGATTGGTGTGCAGAACTTGACAACATAGTTTGTGGATTTACTGAAAGTTGCTTGTCTTTGTTTCCTCAGATTGTTGATGTATTCATGGAGTACAATTTGATCCAGCAGTGCACATCATTTCTGCTTGATGCACTGAAGAACAATAGACCAATGGAAGGACCTCTGCAAACACGCCTGTTGGAGATGAATTTAGTTCATGCTCCACAGGTACAAGGAATTCACAAATTTATGACATACAAATTGGTTTTCACATGATTTAAACATACAAGAATTCTCAAACGCGTTGAATATCAAACCAGATACATAATTCTCTACATATTACTCTGCAAATGTTTATGTGACTTTCAGGTAGCAGATGCCATCCTTGGTAACCAAATGTTCACCCACTATGATCGTGCCCATGTGGCTCAGCTATGTGAGAAGGCAGGTTTACTGCAGAGGGCGCTGGAGCATTATACAGACCTTTATGACATAAAGCGTGCTGTGGTGCACACTCACCTCCTCAACCCAGAGGTACATTTAGAATAATTTTACAGTTGATCAATGCAGATACAAAATGAGATGTAGATGTATAACATATTATGAATACAGAATTCATCACCAAGAATATTTTTATAGTTTGATATGCATCATTTGCATAGGCAATGTTGAGACAAGAAAAAAACATTTCAGATGAAGGCAATAATGCAACATATTATTTGCTCTTGCAGTGGCTCGTGAATTTCTTTGGTTCCCTGTCCGTGGAGGATTCTTTGGAGTGTCTTCGGGCCATGTTATCAGCAAATATCCGCCAGAACCTGCAGATTTGTGTGCAGGTGGCCTCTAAATACCATGAGCAACTCTCAACACAGTCTCTCACTGAGCTCTTTGAGTCCTTTAAAAGTTTTGAGGGTAAGCATCCAGAGTGCCATGTTACCTGTTTTGCCAATTCCCATGTATTTTTCAAGGCCATCAAGATGTATATGTTTGTTTGTGTTTTAGGTCTATTCTATTTCCTGGGCTCAATTGTGAACTTTAGCCAGGACCCAGAGGTCCACTTCAAATATATTCAGGCTGCCTGCAAGACCGGTCAGATCAAAGAGGTTGAGAGGATCTGCCGAGAGAGTAACTGCTATGACCCAGAACGCGTCAAAAACTTTCTCAAGGTAAGAAAAAAAATCTACTTTATTGTGAATAATACTTTTACAAAGCACATTTTCTGTGCAGTAAATCACACATTTACTATTTTGTATTTTTTTGTGTGTGTGTGTGTAGGAAGCCAAGCTGACTGATCAGCTGCCCTTGATCATTGTGTGTGACCGCTTTGATTTTGTCCATGATCTGGTTCTCTACCTGTACCGCAACAGTCTGCAGAAGTACATTGAGATCTATGTACAGAAGGTACAACACAGAACTGCAAATAGCAATGGTCATCTGTGGTCTATGTCAGGGAAAAATTTACTGCGTGAACTTCTGCTGCAAAGATCATGTTGATACTAGATTCGCTTTTGCTCATATCAAAATGGGATTTTTTTTTAGGTGAATCCCAGCCGCCTACCAGTTGTCATTGGAGGTTTGCTGGATGTTGACTGTGCTGAGGATGTTATCAAGAACCTGATCATGGTAGTGAGAGGCCAGTTCTCAACTGATGAGCTTGTTGCTGAGGTGGAGAAAAGAAACCGGTGAGATTACTGCATTTCTTTCAACTCACAGAACCATAAAGGACTTTTTCCTTTTATTCCCAATGTTGTGCAAAATTGCATATGAGAAGTCATTGTTTGGAGAGTGAAAAATACATGGTGGTTGTTCTTCTAGACTGAAGTTGCTGCTGCCATGGTTGGAGGCCCGTATACATGAGGGCTGTGAGGAACCTGCAACCCATAATGCCTTGGCCAAGATCTACATTGACAGCAACAACAACCCAGAGCGCTTCTTGAGGGAGAATCCTTATTATGACAGCCGTGTCGTGGGCAAGTACTGTGAGAAAAGAGACCCCCACCTAGCCTGCGTGGCATATGAAAGAGGACAATGTGACCAAGAACTTATTCATGTGAGTTGAAATGAAAGCCATATATAAAGAGGAGTTGATGGCTTGGATTTCATACAACGTACATTTAACATGTTCTTTGAACAATATGTTGACAGTTTTTTTATCCTGTGTCATGCTGCAGGTTTGCAATGAAAACTCTCTCTTCAAAAGTCTTTCGCGGTACCTAGTGCGCCGCAAGAACCCTGAGTTGTGGGCGAGTGTGTTGCTGGAGACCAACAACTACAGAAGACCTCTTATTGACCAGGTTTGACCCTCTTAAAGTACATCAGTTTTAGCCCTGATTATTATATGTACTTGTTGATTGTGGTCATTTATCAGCTCATTCAGATATACTGATGTAGTTCATTTTCACATTTTGCGACAGGTGGTCCAGACAGCTTTATCAGAAACTCAGGATCCAGAGGAAGTTTCAGTCACTGTCAAAGCCTTCATGACTGCTGATCTACCCAACGAGTTAATTGAGCTTCTGGAGAAGATTGTTTTGGATAACTCAGTCTTCAGTGAGCACAGGTGACTAAATAAATGTTTTGTAAATAAATGTCATCCATTGCTGCTAATTTTGTTGTTCAAATTGTGCTTGTCAATTTTCACTGGCATCTTATTGTTTTGTTTTTTTTGGTTTTTTTTTTTTTTTTTTTTTTTTAGAAATCTTCAAAATCTGCTCATACTGACAGCCATCAAGGCTGACAGGACACGTGTTATGGAATACATCAACCGACTAGACAACTATGATGCCCCAGACATTGCAAACATTGCCATCAGTAATGAACTGTTTGAGGAAGCCTTCGCTATTTTTAGGAAATTTGACGTCAACACCTCTGCCGTGCAGGTGACTCACATGCTTCAGATATTGAGAACACTTTGGGAGGCCTTTGCCGTTTATCTCGACTGATATGGTCTTTATTTTATATAGGTCCTTATTGAACACATTGGTAACCTGGACAGAGCCTATGAGTTTGCGGAGCGCTGCAATGAGCCTCCCGTGTGGAGTCAGTTGGCCAAGGCTCAGCTGCAAAAGGGCCTTGTCAAAGAGGCCATTGACTCTTACATCAAGGCCGATGATCCTTCTGCTTACATGGAGGTGGGACAAGCTGCTGCCCAAAGCGGTAAGATTTAATTCTTGAATTCTTGCAGTAAACACACTTAAGGCTTGAACTGATCTCAGTTGCATTGTTGTACAGGTAACTGGGAGGACCTGGTGAAATTTCTGCAGATGGCTCGAAAGAAAGCACGCGAGTCTTATGTTGAAACAGAGTTGATCTTTGCTCTGGCCAAGACTAACCGACTTGCTGAGCTAGAGGAGTTTATAAATGGACCCAACAATGCCCACATCCAACAAGTGGGTCAACAGGAGCACATATTCTTGAAAGATACTGACAGATTCCAAATAGCATCTGTCGCCTCTGCACACAATGTGCTCATCATTCAGTATTTTCAAATGATCACGGTTCCTTTTTATTTTATCCCACTTTTATCCCACTAGGTAGGGGACCGTTGCTATGATGACAAGATGTATGAGGCGGCCAAACTGCTTTACAATAATGTTTCAAATTTTGGCCGCCTCGCTTCAACTCTGGTGCACCTAGGCGAGTACCAGGCAGCTGTGGACGGGGCTCGTAAGGCGAACAGCACACGAACCTGGAAGGAGGTGAGAAATTCCTTATTTTCACAGGTTTCCTTAATTGAGTGCACCAAAGCAACAAAGGCTCAAGTTGAGGGCTGATTTCATGAAAATATTTTTCATTTTTCATGTGTCTTGCAGTCAAACAAAAATGAGAAGTCCTCCAGTTTTTTAGAATATCTTCACTGTCCAAAGCCCTCACTTGTCCTTGCCGTTTTTGCTCTGCTCTCCTAGGTCTGTTTTGCCTGTGTAGATGGGAAGGAGTTCCGTCTTGCCCAGATGTGTGGCCTGCACATTGTTGTGCATGCTGATGAACTGGAGGAGCTCATCAACTATTATCAGGTACAGTAGAGACAATTTAAGTATGCTTAAGTTGTGCGCTGCAATGGCAGGGGTCATTGGTTTGATAAGTTTAAGTACGTATATTTCAGCTCTATTTCCAAAGAGCTCAATTTTACCATCAGTATGAGTTGTACAGATTTATGAGTCTTGTAGAACTCAGAAATTACAAATCCCAATAACATTTTTGTATCAGTAGGGTTATGATTGCATTTTGTTTGTGCCATAGGACCGTGGTTACTTTGAGGAGTTGATCACCATGCTGGAAGCTGCTCTGGGGCTGGAGCGTGCTCACATGGGAATGTTCACTGAGCTGGCCATCCTCTACTCCAAATTCAAACCCCAGAAGATGAGGGAGCACCTTGAGCTCTTCTGGTCCCGTGTTAACATTCCAAAGGTGGGCAAGATACCGTTTAATAACAATTTTTCAAGAGATGCAAATACCATGTTTTCATGTCTTCTTCGCCTCACAGCTATTGTTACATATTGTCATCATGTGTGCTGATGTTTCTGTTTCAGGTTCTGAGGGCAGCGGAGCAGGCCCACCTCTGGGCAGAGCTGGTGTTCCTCTATGACAAATATGAGGAGTATGACAATGCAATCATCACCATGATGAATCACCCATCTGATGCCTGGAAGGAGGGCCAGTTCAAAGACATAGTTACCAAGGTACGAAGGAGCATGGGGAGGCAGCAGTGAGAGCTACTAGAGTTTCAAACACAACAAAGAGCTATCAATGGGAGCTGAGTTTGGCACTTAAAATGTTTTTGGTTTCGTTTTGTTTATGTTTTTTTGGCTGTTGTCATCGTAGGTGGCTAACGTGGAACTCTACTACAAGGCTGTCCAGTTCTATTTAGAGTTCAAACCACTGTTGCTGAACGACTTGCTCATCGTGCTCTCTCCAAGACTTGACCACACACGTGCTGTCAACTTCTTCAGCAAGGTACTGAGTCAGTATGTGCCCTTGTTTAAGAGAGATGCGTCAATCAAAGTTTGAAATCCTTCTCTCAGTGTATCCTACAGTTGGGATCAAATGAAATTTGTTGTTGTCAGAGCTAAATGTTACAGTTGTGCATCTTTCGACAATATCCCTCTGTGTTTGCAAGAAACATTTCCATTTGCTACTTGCTGACATTGATTCTCCATCCAATTTGGGCAATGAATTACATTTTCGTGGTTTTTTTTTTTTGTTGTTGTTTTTTTTTAGGTTAAGCAGCTGCCATTGGTTAAACCCTATCTTAGGTCGGTCCAGAATCACAACAACAAGTCTGTCAACGAGGCACTGAACAATCTCTTCATCATTGAGGAAGACTTTGCGGTATGATTTCTGAACGCATATTTTTATTGTGTATACCGGATAATTCCATGCAGAGTCTTTTGATGAACTGCTTTCGATAAAGAGATTGAATTTGTTCCTCTCTAATGCAGACCGAAACACAGTTCTTGTCAAGAGCTCTCTCTCAAGTGAATTGGAAGTGTGGATCTCCCTTTTTATTTGCTCCTCTCTGTTTTTCCCTGTAGGCTCTGCGCACGTCCATTGATGCCTATGACAACTTTGACAACATCTCTTTGGCTCAGGGTCTAGAGAAACATGAACTGATTGAGTTCAGGAGGATTGCAGCTTACCTGTTCAAGGGCAACAACCGCTGGAAACAGAGTGTTGAGCTCTGTAAGAAAGACAAACTCTACAAGGTACACTGTCGACAAATTGAACATAAAATCGTTTAATTTCCATGACCGGGCCGCAAGGGGTTAGGTGAGCTACGCGCAGGACTTTCGACCGCTCTCATGTCACTCTCATGTGACTTAATTATTTTTCCAAGTCTGACAACTATCTCCAGCCAATTTTTAGGTCTCAGAGGTATTGAATATTAAGTAGTAAATGATGGGGTCAAATGGAATGTTAACTGAAATTCTCTGTCAGTTGAAATTAGGGCTCACCTGTTAATTCTTCACTGCAGGATGCAATGCAGTATGCATCAGAGTCCAAAGACACAGAGTTGGCCGAGGAGCTCCTAGCCTGGTTCCTGAACGAAGACAAGAAGGAGTGTTTTGCAGCTTGCCTGTTCACCTGCTACGACTTGCTGCGGCCTGATGTCGTATTGGAGACAGCGTGGAGACACAATATAATGGATTTCTCCATGCCATACTTCATACAGGTCATGAGGGAATATCTCAGCAAGGTTGGTTGGCCCAGGACACCATCGCATAGTAGATGAAGCCAATTTATTTTGGCATCACAAGACGGCAGCAGTTGCTCTTGATTTTAGGTTTCACACGTGGCTCATGAAGTATTACGGTATTAGGCTGATGAAAACGTATTTGCAAATCTCTCCAAACCATGCACATTTAAGGGACAACAATTTTTCAAACTGATCTACCACAGAAAATAACTCGCAAAATATTTTCGACTTTCCTTCCACTTGCAACTTGAATGGAAATACTATTTGCCTCATGGCAGCGTTACACTGTATTCCCCCCAACCACCATGACCATGCTGAAGTTGTTAAGCACTGCCAATCTCCTTCCTTTATTCATGCTTACTTTCCTATGCTTCTGTCAGTCATGTCAATGTGGTTTTTCCCCTTTCATTTGGGTTTCCTTCCATCCAAGCTACTTTTCCATACAAATGTGTTCAAGAAGGCGATTCATAAGTGCTGTGTTGCTTGTCATTCCATTTATGTTTGTTGTATGGCTTATGAAATATAGCCCACCCTAATGCTTCATTTTCTAAGCAGCAGTGCGTGATTGCAGTTTGATCAGATCAGTATGATTTTTATGAATCTCCTGAAAGACAGTTGCGCACAATGTCTCCATGTCTTCTGTAACTGTCACTTTGTCAGCATTATGTCCAATTCTCTTACGGCTGACACTTACTTGTGTTTAACATGGAACCAAACTGTTGCTGGAATTGACAAACAACTACTGCCTTTCTTTTAATCTTGGTTTAAGTAACGGATTAGTAACCAAAAGAGAAACAATAACAGTATATTAATAACTGTTCCAAAAAGATTCTCAGAAAAATGCTCTCTAGTTGATGAACAAATTACAGTAGTGAGCAGACTGTAACATAAATGAGAAAAGATTCTCCGCTAGAACAGTAACTGCAAGGATACATTTTCCATTACCAAGGTCAGAATTTTATGTACTGTTGTAAATACAGTTCCAATCTAACCTCAAGCGTGCATTTGTATCAAAAGTGGCATTATAAACCACATCTTGTGACCTTTGTGTTTTCTTTAAGCAAGGAACCCTGCTGGTTTGTTTGCTCTTCTCTGCCTCTTTCTATGTTGGGTGTCCTTTTATTTTTTTTCCTCCTTAAGTTGCTTTCTCTGAATTTCCTTTCCAGGTTGATGCGATAAAGGAAAAGGTGAAAGTCGAATCCATTTTCCAATACTTCTTTTTGAAACCTACCCACCCCACCCTGCCCTGTAGTCTGTAGTTGGAGGAGTAATGTTAGCTGAGACTGCATGACCCCACTCCCTCCATGTCACTCCGCTGCTTATGAGTGTGAACACCACACAACATCAGGAACCTACACACCAACCAGAGTGGGGCTCTTCCTCAGCCATTGCCTTCGATTCTTTTGAGATTTGCCTGTGTTTGCAATGGGTGTAGTGCTTCAAACTCCATCCATTATGTAAAGAAAATTATCTGTTCTGGGATAATTTATCACAAATTGCATCCATTCGTGTCAGGAGTTGTCTGCCCAAATCAGCTTTTGCATATCACCACTACAAGAAATGGCACTTTTCTTGATTTAATCTTTTCCATGTGTTACATAGCAATGCTATGTGCACAATTTATTTACAGGTTGTTAAAGTATATGTTATTCCCCTCCTTATATTGTCTTTTCAAAGACTTCCAAAATGCTGTGTGTTTGACTTTCCCAGTGTGCCCATCTCCCCACTTCAGGCGGCATAAGGGAAGAGCCCTGCTTTGGAGAACCATCTGACTATTGTGCACAGGTTCCTTTTCTCATAGACTTCGAAACAAGGTTTAATGTTTAATTTTATGTAACACCTTCTAGCTTCCGTCACCATCATCCTGAGTTTTGATAATGTAGTTTGATACAACAAATGAAAAGTTAAGGTTTTGGGACGATGGCTAGCAGTACAGACAGCAGCTATGTGTTCATTTCAGGATCGGAGGACTCAGTCAGGCATGATTTTGAGGAAGTGACCATTTTTGAGAGACATTTGTTACTCACCACATACATCTACACAAGCCTTGATTAATCTCACATATTTACATCTCAAGCACTGGGGAAGGATATAGCAGTTGTTACATGTGTGGCGTTATTAATGATGAGTTTGCGTAGAAACAAAATACAACAGTTGTATGCCTTTTGCTTGGGGGATTTGGGTAAACAAATTATGATGTGTAGATGCAACATGCATGTACCTCCCCCCTCTTTGGCTAGCTTCAGCACCGCGTAGGCCACGGTGGGAGACGTCGTTTTGGCTGTGCCTGCTTTTGGAAACTTTGATCTGGCTGTGAAGAAAAAGTCTTTTTCATACACCCTCCACGTTGCCCCTGTGCCTCTGTCTTTCTCCCCTCTCATGCACTCTTTGAAGAGGAAAATAACAAGCCGCTTAAGCATGTCTCTTCTCTCCTCTTATCAAAAGAAACAATAGCCTGTCTTTTCATAAATACAGCCTGCTTAACCAGAATCGATCATTGGAACACACTACAAAGCAGCCAGTATGTAGAGAACTGAACCCAGAACCTCATGTACATTGTAAGTGTAAGGGGTTTTAAATACCATCACAGCCACAGTGGGTTTCCAATGTGTCTCTCTTGCTGCTCAATTCTTGGAGTTCCTCTATTTATCCCCCTCCAGTCATGAGCTGCACCTCAAGTGTTGGTCAATTATCTCAGTGGGTTGACTTATTTGTAGCTGTTCCATACACACATAGTCACAAGCCATCCTGTTCAGTATCTCCAAACATTACAGCAGTGTTTCCCCTTTGGTTTCAGATTATGACAGTGTGCTGTTCCCTGCTGTTACATCTGCACTAAGACATTTTTATTTGTATTGTTACACTCACAAGGCAGCTGGACTTATAACCGATAACATATATAATACTGCCGCTATATCGATCCTGGAGATACCACATCTCTCAGTGTAACAGTATCCTTCAGTCTCACCATGAAAGCGCAATGATCAGAGCTCAGCCAGTTAATGTGTTCATTTTTCCACATACATTGGTCTTGTGATATAATTTAGTATCACCAGGACTAAAGTAAACAATTGGAAATCACAAATTCTCCATATACATCCATCGGTTTTGCATGTTCAGCAGTTTTCATTGGAGTAGGTCAGAATGTTTTGAGATTCTGGAGAGTGATGGACTTAGAAATCAAGCCGATAAAGGATCAAAGTCACAAAGAAATTTGGTCAAGGTTTCGTTCTCTACATACGGCACATTTCAGAGTAGATGATTTGCGTGGCTGGATGGTGGGACCATTACATAATTGTGTCTAGTCTAGTCTTCCCAGTCCCTACTAGACCTTGTTGTAACTCATCAACGATGCAATTCCCTTCTGTATACACATGCTATCTTAGTGATACATTGATTCTGTATTCGCCAAGCTTGATAGAGTAGCCATTAGGTGTATACATGGTAGTTTCTCCTTCAAGGATATCCACCTCCCAGGCCTCTTGCAGGCCATTTCTATTTAAATCTGGACTTAATTCATCTTTGCCTGTCAGGAATGGTCCCATCCGTCAGCCAGTGAAATAACCCAGAGGTCAGTTTTTTACAAATTTGGCATCTCAGCCCTTACTCTGTAAGAGCCCTCTTTCTAGCCCTAGTGTCCAGGGAACATGTGTCCTTTACCACCTTTTTGTCTCCGTAGGTGGACAAACTCGAAGCCTCCGAGTCCCTGAGGAAACAGGAGGAGCAGGCAACAGACTCCCAACCCATTGTTTACGGTAAAACACACGACTAAATTGATTGTTTCCATGTCACAAAATGATGAGTATCAGTCAGACTGCCCTTCCAAGATGCTTTATTGTTTCTTCAACTGGCTGTGCCGCTCTCTTTGTGACAGGCACACCTCAGCTCATGCTCACAGCAGGGCCAAACGTGGCCGTGCCTCCTCAGCAGGCCTACGGCTACGGCTACACAGCAGCACCTGGCTATGGTCAGCCGCCCCAACCGAGCTTTGGCTACGGCATGTGAACACCCCTCAGATCCCGGCCACACCACCAAACACCTTCCCGCCAGCCGCCCCTCTCTTTGTGTCCCTCACCAGCTTCCTATGGTCTTCTACTCACAACAGGGACCACGAGCAAGCAACAGCCCACTCTCGATTTGAGTGACTTTTTTTTATTAGATTGTGTCGTGCTTAAAAAACACCTAACTGCATTGAGACTTTTTTGTTTTGGCTGACAACAAATTGGATGTTGTTTCTTGTTTTTCTTTTTTCACATTCCATATTTATGACTCATTTTGAATATTTTTTCGTGTTTGTATATGCCATATTTTTGTAATAGTTTTTGTTTGTGCAGAAGTGGACTTGTTAAAGCTCAGTAATGAACCTTTGAAGTAGGAGGAGGGGCATTGGTTTTGCACTCTGTCATGTGAAGATATTAATGTAGAGAAGCTCTTACTTTTGATGTACTGATCATGTGACCAGCTTACATTGTCTTGTTTGTCTGTATAATGCATTTCATCATTGTATATTCTGAGGATGAAAAGGTTACCTATAATATTTGAACATTTATTGCCGTTGGGATGGCTATAGCTAGCAACACTAAGTAATGATAGTATATTCTGCACAGGCGTGTAGCTTTATGGAGTTTTAAATGCATACAGATGTATGTTGGTGTATGAATGAAGGGGTGTGTGTATGATTGAGAGTGAGTGAGTGTGACCTCATGGTCTAAATAAGAATTTTAACCCCCTTTCAGCCTGCAGAGGGCAATCCAAACCACTCCTTAGATGTTAGCTCTTCATGTACTTAGGTGACCTGTTGTGCCGTGTACAGTGCTTGTGTGAGACTGTATCTGTAAGTGTAAGGGAGTTGCAGTGGCTTCAAGGTGCCAGAGTCCTTCACTGTACCTTGTGTGAGTGTCTGTGTGTGTGCAGGTGTGGGTGTGGGCGTGTGTGTATTTACTCTGATCCCTCTTTGTGCTGAGGTCTATGTATGCCAGGTGTTGTGATGTTTCCCTCGGTCACCGTTCCTTTTTGCGTGTACAGACGTGATGCGTTTTTAGATGGAGACCCCCACTCCACCTGTTCTCCACCCACTTTCCTGTTCTGCTCCTGCCTTGTAACACACAGTGACCAGAACACGCAAGGCAGCAGAACACGACTGGCTGGTGGAACCTTCAGATTCCCCATGTCCGCTTCAGTTGATGCATAAACACTCCTGTAGATTGTGTATTTAGATGGTAACGATGAAGAATCTAGGTCTCAGTACATCCACATCTTTGTCATGAATGGTCTGAAATAGGCGCCCGTATTTACCTTGATGTACTTAACTTCCTGACATCCTTTAAGCTGTGTGTAAAGTGTCATCCTTACCCAAAACATGAGTTGAATTCCGTTCTGTTGTCATGCATAATAATAAGAAAGGGGGATCCGTCTTTGAAAAAAGAAAGAATACATCTAAATGGAAAGGGAAATACAGTACTAGATGAAATAAAAACAAAAAATTGTGCCAGTTGTACTGATTGAGTCTGTCACCTGATCAAACAGAGTAGATAGTTCTGCAGTTAAAATACTTGAATTGTTCTAACTTCTGATTATAGTCTGTTTACTTGCACCTCTAAATTCCATCTTCTAACAGCCATTACATTCTACAGGCCTGATTTTCACATTTAGTGCCCCTCTTCATGACTTGGAACTGAGGATACAGTCTTAACACATTGTCCTTGACCACCATTAACACAGTGAAAGCAGATATTTATTTGAATTCACACTTGTCACTCCTGTTATCACAGTACACAAAATTGTCGAACTGGTACAAACAAGGACACGCCAGTTGATTGTTTTCAAACTGCTTGAATACATCGGGGAGGTTAGTCATGCCACGATGGTATGAGCCTTCCTCTCCACTTCTTTACAGTATTTTTCAGGGATTCCTGTGGCCCTGAAATGGACAAATACTCTAGATAAGCATGTGATGAGAAAGAACCAGCAAATCCAGCCCGTCTGCAACAAACTGGTGAGTAGAATTGTGTTGCAGAAGTATTTCTGTGCAGCCCTGAGTTATACAGTATTAGTCTCTAATAAGGTGTATCTGAACTTACTTGAGCTCCCTCAGTCTCCTTCTCTTGAATTCCTCTAGGCGGATGCGTCTCTGTTGTGTCTCCTCGTTCAGCTGCTCTCCCTCCTTGAGTCTCTCTTTCCGCTGGGCCATGGCAACACGCTCTCGTTCCCTCACCTGCTCCCTGATGGCTGCTGCATGGGTGAGCAATTTCTGGTGCTGCTTCTGCTCCTCCTCCCTCTCTTTGGTGATTGCCTCCTGCTGCACCCTGCGTTTGAATAATAGTAATACCACTTGTCATTGTCATTGTTGATACACGCACAATTTTTACCCGTTTCTTTGTTCCTTGATCGAGAGTTGCTAGGAAATCAACGGGATGCCTTAAAGCCATGTCGTTGTTCTTCACCTCAACAGCCGCTCAGCTTCTGCCTTTTCTCTGCCCACTTCAATGGCCACCATGTTCTCTCGGTATTTTATCTGCTCCAGGCGAGCGGACTTCAGGATGGCATCTTCTTTGGCTTTCTTCTCTGCCAGTTCTTTTTCTTTAATCCTCCACTCTCTCTCCGTTTTCTCTTGATTCCTCCGAGCTCTCAGCGCATCCTTCAAAACAACACAGAGCGAAACACAGCGGCTATTTCACATCTTTCAGAGTCTCTCCGTGTTTTTTTTTTTTTTTCGTAAATCCCTACCAGCTCTGCTTTGTAGTCTTTATCCCGCTGCTGAAGTGCCCTCAGCCTATCAATCTCCTTCTCCTTCTCCTTCTTCTTTTGTTTCTGCTCTGCCTCAAATGAAGCCTCTTGTTCCTACAGGAGGATAAATGAAGTTTGGCTGTCAGCATGTTTTCCTCCTACCCCTTGGAGAATAGTGATTAGCTCTGACAGTGATGTGGAAAACAATTGGGAACTGACCATTTTCTGGTTGATGAATTCCATGGCTCGCGTGTCAGCTTGCCTCTCCTCCTCCCGCTTCCGCTCCTTGACCAGCAGGGTCTCAGCATTGATCCTCATGATCTCCTGCTGCAGAAGTTTCTGCTCCTCTCGCTTCCTTTCCAAAGCCTGTGGGAAGACAACCAGTGGAGCATTCAGTCAGAGAAACAAAACACTACACATGCACAGACGTGGCTTGTTTGCACTTTTTGGCAATTCGTGTTTCTATCATGGGATCTCGTCTTTGCACCTTAAGCTCTTCCAGGTTCAGTTTCTCCTGTTCCTGCAGCAACTGCCTTCCCTCTTGGTCTTTGAGCTCCAGCTGTAAATTCCTCTCCTCCTCTCGCTGCCTGATCTGTTCTAAAATCTGCTGTCTTCCACTGGGAAAAAAAACGAGCACCACGACGAAAAAACTCTCAGTCACACCAAGTGATGCAACTTTTTTTTAAGTGAGTGTTAAATATGTAAGTATTGATAATTACTAATACTAATCAGTGGCTTTGGTTAGGTTCTTTTACCTGATCCGCTGCTGTTTTTGAAGATCGTAAATCTTCTTCTGGCTCTCTATGGCATTCTGGCGCGCTGCCACCATGATGTCATCCAGACGCTTCTCCTCTTCAGCCAACATGGCCTGGATTTCCTTCTTCTCCAGGATCTGAGCATCACATCCTGCTTGGCACTGAGCGCTCAGAATCAGCTGAGGACACGTCCAGAAATATGGGTTTACACATGTTCTCCTGCACACACCCTCCATACACACCTTCATGCTCATGTTAAGACCTGGTTGAGCATTTTGATCTCCTCTTCTTGCTCCAATTTCATGTCGTTGGCCAGCTCCTGTAGGTGCTGTGCACGTTCCCGGGCCTCCAGCTCCAGCTCGCTCAGAGCCTGGTCCACCTGACGTGACTGATCCACCTCCTGAATTTGCCGCTTCCATTCTTCTGCTAATTTCTGGAATGAGGTGGCGTGAACAAAAGCAAAGGTGTCAAGTTTATTGTTTGTTTGTTTTATTCGCAGGGAGAATTTCTGAGAATTCACTGCTATCCTACTATTCTGTCTGTGCTCTTCTGGCTTCCGCCACTCTCCCCCTGGCAACCTCCCTCCTCCTCCTCTTTGTTGAAGAGAGAGCTGATTTTCTCAATTTTGACAGATGGCAAAATGACAGAGCGTCCAGAAGGATCCTTATTCGGTATTCTGTGAAAATGACAAACGGAGGGAGAATTTGGCTGGCACAATATTAAGCTTTCGGAATGGGTAATATACGACACACGTTGCTCCATGTAGCAGTCCAATCCAGTCCAAATTACGGTACTACTCTGATGTTTGGCTCTTAAACATGCCTTAATGTTGCCAGCTCGCTTCCCGCATCGCTTTCATCATCCATTTTTGTGGAGTTGTTGCTGGTTAAATGTCCTGCATTTTGCTGTCGGGTCGATGAGTGATGCACTTACTTGATCTCTCGAATGAGATCTTTGCTGATGAGGTGGATCCGCTCGCCCTCTCTGCTCCTGTGCCGCTGTTCGCTCTTCTGTGACTTTGAGGCTGCTCGTCTGTCTGGTCGGCCCACGGTTTCCTGCAAAAAGTTGGCAACAGCTAAACACTGAGCAGCAATATAGACCAACGATTCTGCTCACATAGGGTAAGTGGTGGATGTAATCAAACACACACAGATACACTATGACAAATTGTCAAGCAAGTGAGGGTGATGATGATAATGATATCAGTCATTATGTCTATTTCTGTAGTAGTAGTAGTTGTTGTTGATAATAAATAATAATAATACTAATAATAATAATCGACACTATTATTATTATTATTATTATTATTATTATTATTATTATTATTACTGGTATTGTTATTGTTGTTGTTATTATTATTTATGAATACCTACAACTTATTTAAAGTAATAACTACAACAATTGTTCTTATTAGATGTATTAGTACAGCAGTAGTATTACCATTGTTTTTTATCAAAATAATTGATATTGTTTTTGTAATTCAATCAAATAATACATTTTGATGCATTTTGGTATAGTTTAGGACAATATGTATGTCGTGTGTGTTTCACAAAAGTGAGCCGACGACCCCAGTAGAAGACTGAGAACTTTGTGGCGAGTTTCCAGATGAAACAGGTCAGTCAAGTAATAGCAATGGTAAAAATACCAACAATTCTAATTTTATTCATTTGTCAGTGCAATTTGTAATTATTATGCATACGAAACTCTCAGTGTCCAGAACATTACTCATACATTATTGGTGTGTACTATTCTCACTCTTGTCAGTCATTGTAATTCGTCATAATAAGTTTATATTAATGTATTTTTATAGTAGAAAACGTGACGATGTTGAGGATGCAGTAATACTTTTTCATGGATTAGACTTAAGGGGCTGATACGTATGAGAGACTGATAAACTTACACTGTAGCGCCACCTCGGGGCGGAAGGGAGAAGAGAGATAGGTTTAAACCCGCACCAACGACTCATGCTACCTATTTTAAACCAAATGACTTGATCACGCGCGCGCGTGCACACACACACACACGGTGCATACATTACTGCTGGCCTTCCCAAACAGCGTCTCGTCCACCTGAGATGTTCGGGCTCTGGTGCGGTAGCGGCCGTTTCCCGAGTTGCCGGTGCGGCGTGACGCCGCCGAGCGCGTCTCCCACTGCAAAGTTTGACGCAAAGAGAAAACTTCAGGGCACGCAAAGAGCGAGGAGGTTGATAATTTTCCTTATAATAAATATTTCAAGACTAAAACAGCAATCCTATTTAAAAAAAAAAAAACACGCCGTTCTCTTACCATTCTCTGCGAGTACTAGTGCGCAGAATGACAAGATCAATCCCACACCAATGCGCACTTATTCCCAAGAGAAAAGAATTGATTGTAACGCAACCTGTGTTTGTTTTAGTGTGTGTCCTCCTCCGCTTCGCTCTGACTGGAGGTGTTTGTTGTGCGTTGCCAGGTGATTGCTGGACGATCGAGGGTGGGATTTGAAGCTGATTGAGACTCCCGCGCCCTACCGTCGCAACGAATATAAAATACAAAACATGTTGCCACCAACGTCCCGGTCACAGTTTTGATTATGTTAAAAGCATGGCGGGAGCGCAATGGACCATTTTTCCACGACAATTTCCATTCCAGAAATCCTGATTTTCCAAAGCTGCCTGTAGAGGCCGCTGCTGAGTCGTGTCCGACCACGCAAGAGACGGTTGTGATTCCAACATACTTTATCTGTCCATGTATGAGGTTGACCCCATCCCAGAGAAATGAGAGGCAACGTCATATTGCGAACCGATGAGAATAGCGACAGTGACCAAACTTGTTGATCTATACAGTATTTACTCAACCTGCACTTAACTTTCAGCATGCCTTTGTCACTGAGCTTTTTGTGATGCTCTGGTGTCCTGTGATTGTATAATTGTTTCAGCTTTTCACTTTGTCTCAGTGAATCTCCTGCTGCTGGCATTAGCCTATAAATCTCCATGGAATCCACGGCACGCAGGCACAGCGCCACCCGGAGCGTAAAGCTGTTGCTGAGGAACTGGAGAATTGGCGCGTTCATGTTTCCACCTCGGAGGAAACACACACAGATGAGGCAACTGTGACAACCCAGCCTGTCGTGTCACTTAGTGTCAATTTCTAACAGTTTCAATTTATGGCACATTGTTACGGCCATGCGGCCACATTTATGACATTTTTCATCCTAACCAGCTCTTGCACCAAACTGTTTTTGGAGTTATTCAATTAATTCAAGTAATTCCACTGCAAGGATGAATCAGTCAATGATTGGAGCCACCCAGGTGTGTCATCGTCATCAGTGACATCTGCGCTTAAGCGTGTCACAGCTGTGCATGACATCATCAGTGTTACAGTCAAAGCTCATGTCTGGAGGAACTATGAGGTGGACATGGCGGAAGCTTGACTTCCACTTATTGCGACCATTAAGCAAAAGGTCGGGGTCAGGAGAAAATGAGAAAAGCAGCATTTTCCATCGCAGCTTGTGTTCACGCTTAATTTACAGTGATCACATGATTGCACCGTGAACACATGATCTACAGGGTAGTGACAGTGTGAACACAGAACCATTGGTGGAAAAGTCTGTCAAAGATCATGAGGAGGGAACAAAAGTACAGTATATTAGAGATTAGTGGAGATTTGTGCCCTGACAAGAAGCTGAAAGACACTTTGTAAATCTCACAAAAGGTACATTTAACTTCATTTTTCATGACTGCATCGTAATCCAAAGACGCCATCTCAGCATTTCCAACCCCATGTGGAATTGGACGGACAATTATTCCTACTGTATTTTCAGTTTTCCATAGTATATGACCATTGCCAGACGTTGGCTTAGCGAATCAGACACTCATGTGTCGAGATCGTGGTGCTGTGGCCGCCTCACTGATGATGTCGTGGGGACTTGACTGATGACACTGGTGATGTCATGAGACTCCCCCCTGCCAAGATAAAAATCTTGTTTATGCTCTTGCTTTTTATCCAGAACAGCCAATTAACTATGAGCGCCAAAGTCAAAGGCCTCAAGCCGGTGATCACCAAGGTCCACAAACAAACACAGTGTGACACTGGCATCAGAGTTCAGAACGAGAGGATTCCAAGTCACAAGAGGAACCAGAGCCTGCGGTGAGTTGGTGACAGTGATGCGCGGTCCGGAGAGGCTTTGCCTCACGGGACATAATGGAAACAAAAAAATGCAAAAGGAAAAATGTAATGAAATTGTTATTTATCCGGTAATTTTCACTATAGTTATTTCGAAACATAATGCTATCAATTGCTGCCAATCAAATGGTGAATAAGCTACTCTGTAGGGTTCATATGTTTGTAAATCTGATTGTGATGAAGTCAGTGCCTCACCAGCCATAAACCTCAGCATGTCTGGTTAGTGATTATAACTGAAATGCACTCAGTAGTGAGTGACACACCTCAAACTACCAAGATGGAGGTGAGCAGTCCCAATGTTTCCTAAACGTCACTGAAGTTGCATGAACTTTTAAGAGTTATTGTGTTTTCCACACTTTAAAAGTGCATCCATCAAGCTCTCTCTTTCCCAGGTCCCAAAACAATGATCAGAAGGGCCGAGCTGTTGTTCTGCCATCATGGAAGCTGGAGAAGATTCGCTCACTTCTCAACAAGGAGGAGATCAGTCGCCAGAGGAAGAAAGAGACAAACCAGAAGAAAGAAGACCAAACTGTGAGAATCAGTGACACCTCACTTATTGTGGAACTGTGCCTGCCCGTATCTCACCCTCTAACCTGCTGAGTTTTCATTTGCTTTCCTCACTGCCTGCTCAGATCATCGGAGACGAATGGAAGCGGCTCCTCCATGAGGCCGACCAGAGACGTCAGGTGGCGGACGCCATGAGCGAGCTGGAGCTGGAGGAGCGAGAGCGGGCGCAGCACCTGCTGGAGCAGGCCAACGACACCAAGCTGGAGCAAGAAGAAGAGATCAAAATGCTCAATCAGGTTGAGATAACATCAGCGAACGCTTTCAAAATTGCCTGTGAACGGTGTGTGTGTGTGAGCGTGTGTGGAAACTCACATTTGCGTTTGTCCCCTCAGCTGATTCTGAGCGCCCAGTGCCAAGCGGGTCGTGATGCTCAGGTCCTGGAGAAGAAACAGATCCATGAGTTGCTGACTCAGGAGAGCAAACGACTGGATGACATTATGGAGGCAGATCGCTGCCAGGCTATAGAGACGCAGAAGAAGATCGATGAGCTCCACAAACAGCAGAGAATTAAGTAAGGAGAGAATCCCGCATGCTGATTGGCTCCACTGCTCCTAAAACGGACCGGATGGTCTAATGCAGAGATTAAGCGAGAGAAATGAAGAAAAATATAGTGATTGGGGCTGATTTGATGATGTTCTCCAGGAGGGAGTTATTTTACATCCCACCATGCGGTGTGTAATGTTTGTTGTGTGTTTCGTCTGTTGCTTTGTAGTGGACGGGAGGTGATTATTGAGCAAATCAAACAACGGCAGGAAGACAGAAATTTGCAAATGGAGCTGAAACATCTGGAGGGGATGCAGCTGAGAGAGGAGCAGGACAAAAGGAACTTGGAGGACCGGATGGTGAGGCGAGGCTCTTGTGTGTCGGTATGTGTGGTGTTTCTTCCTCGACTGACTATGCGGCTTGTCCCTTAGGCGGTGGAGCGGAAGCTAGAGGAGCAGAAACTCCTGCAGCAGGAGATCGTGAAGGTCAACGCCGAGACCCTGAGGGTCAAAGACCTGAAACGAGACGAGGAGCGGCAGGCCGACATGCGAGCGTTGGAGTACATCAATAACAAAATTGTGGGTTTTTGTTCTTGCAACTATTGTTACTCTGCTGTTACCTGATGCAAAATAGAGAAATGCCGTCGCCCTGACTTTCATGCGCCCGCTGCAGGCACAAGAGGCCGCGTACGAGGCCGAGCAGGCGAGAAAGAAGAAGGAGAAAGAGTCTGAAACTGAGAAGCTGAGGAGCCTGCAACAACGGGAGAAAGACTACAAAGCAGAGCTGGTCAGTAGCAACACCGGCCACACGTTCAGAATCCTGATTTACTGCATGTGTCGTGTCTTACCAGGTGCTTGTTCCTCCAGGATGCGCTGCGGGCTCGGCGAAACCAGGAGAAAATGGAGCGAGAATGGAGAGCCAAGCAGCAGGAACTGGCGGAGAAGAAGGCGCAGGAGGAGGCCATGCTGAAGGCCGCTCGGCTGGAGCAGATCAAACACAAGGAGCACTTGGTCGCCATTAAAGTGGGCCAAGAGAAGGCCGAGGCAGAGAGGCTGCTGAGGTGAGAGGGCGCTCGTGAGAACGTTCCATAGTGGAACAGTAACATCCATAGCAACGTTACTAGGAAAAACAATTCATATGTCTGCAGTGTCTGCACTTGTAAGAGGGTTTTCGGGGTTTACAAGTCTGGTCTCCACCATTTAAAGCAAAAGTTATCACATCAATGCATTTATTCCACCCACAGGGTCCAACTGGACGCGATCGCCAAGCAGAACGAGGAGAAAGAGCGTCAGCGGGAGAAGGTGTTCCTCCACATGGCCGCCACCTGGGAGCAGGTGAAAGAGCGAGAGCGCGCTGCCCTGGCCCTGAAGAAAGAGAAAATGAAGGAGGGAGAGCAGATGAAGGAGGAGGCCCGACAGAGACGCATCCGCCTGGAGGAATTCAAGAACAGGAAGCTGACAGACCTCAAGTAAGTGTCCCAACGCCAACCGAGCAGGCGTACGCAGAGTCGGTCGGATGCTAATGTGGGATGTGTATTTCGTGTTTGCAGGGCCACTGGGATCCCAGAGAAATATTGTAAAGAGGTGGAGAGGAAGGCCCGTCCCAACGCTGTCTGAGCAACGCCCAGACTTATTCAAATGATTTGAATCCTACACAATGACGAATGCAATCTCATGCACTGATGTAAGCAAGAATGACAAGTGAGTATCCCAATAAAGGTTTGTACCGCACCATCTGCTGTCCCAAGCTCGTGGAGACTCCCCAGCAGAGTTGAGATGTATTAGAGGGAGGAAGGCTGCACTCCTCCTCCTCATTCTCGTCCTCCTCTCGAGATGAGAGCAGTTGGTTGTGGTAACCAGTACCAGACGTCCCCAAGAATGAGGAGGGACTCAAAAGCTCAGATGAGGACCGAATGTACCTTGGAGCCATGTGTCCTCCCAAAAGGTGGAGGTTGGGGACGTGGACCGAGTGTTCCCGGGCAAGAAGAATCAAATAATTGGAGAGATGGACGCAGAATGGCAGAAGGCGTCCACCGAAGAACTACTCAAGCATCCGATCATTCAGACTGAGAAATCTTTAAGAGGAATTTGTGAGAAAATATTGACTCTAAATAAACCGAATTGACTAATCCAACCTTCTCCCTTCGAAGTTTGTGATTACAGTAGAGGGCGCTGTGGAGCTGCATGACCTTCAGTGGGTGCACAGAGAAGACACGCGAAAAAGATAAATGACTCATGAGATATATTTCACAACAATGTTGAATAATGAGGACATGTGCTTTGACGGCCTGTTGCTTTCTGTCCCTAGAAACGTTGAACATTAATGCAGTGTTGGCCTCAAAAATCACAACGCAAAATCTGATATTTTTGAATTTGTGTTTTGCTGTTGAGATGTTCTGTGTTGCCACCATCAACTTTGCAATTCAGACAGGAGCCTCCCCCTCATCTGGATATACCATTGGACTCTCCAATGAATAATTAACTATACACAACAAAGAAATCTCTTCTTAGAAACCCACCAATGGCCAGCAAGAAAACAAGTACACGGTCAATGTTCATGAGAATAACCAATGGTGTATGGTGTGGCCGATTGTATAGGTTTTATAACCTCGTCTCCCGCTCTGACCCGCGGGACAGATTAAATCAGCCTTAGGGGACAGAAGTTGACCATTAACCCACATATTGATCCCAAGCAGCTGTCAGACCACAGCCCGCTGCCTTCCCAACAGGGGCTCGCAAAGCAAAGTTCACGCTCGCCGGGACCGAGGAACCGCCGCGCCGACGGGGACGCGCTCCCTCCTCTGGAGTCCTCTTTCTCCCTTTTTATTCACCGTTTTTGAACAGACTGAATCTGCAGCCATGGCCTCTGCAGGTTATGGATACTACCGAAACAGCATCTTTGTGGCCATTTTTGTGGGCTACACGCTGTACTACTTCAACAGAAAGACCTTCTCCTTCGTGATGCCCTCTCTGATGCAGGAGATCAAGCTGGACAAAGATGATCTGGGTATGAGAGGGTTGGTTTTCGGATGTGGCTATTATGGATCTTCATTTAGTGTCAGTAACTAATCATTGCGTGGAAGTAATGGCTTGACTTCATTCATGGAGTAAACATTGAGAAATATATCGGCATGTGACACGTGAAATACCTGAAGTGATGAAAAAGACATTATTCTCGTTTGAGCTGGTTTATGAATTGAATGAAGTGACAGTGGCTATTGTTTCATTCAACTATTTACGCAAATACACAACAACTTCTCTAAAGTTTATGCATTTAGCTTTAGGATATTTTTTCAACTATGGCAAATCTATGCGTATCGATCACTCTGTCCTGTGACCCGCGTGCCTCACTCCTCTCCTCTGTCCCTGCTCAGGTATGATCACCAGCAGCCAATCCCTGGCTTACGCTATCAGCAAGTTCATCAGCGGCGTCTTGTCGGACCGCGTTAGCGCCCGCTGGCTCTTCTCCATCGGCCTGTTTCTTGTGGGAGGCATCAACGTGGTCTTCTCCTGGTCCTCCAGTGTCGCTGTCTTCTCGGGCCTGTGGTTTCTCAATGGCCTGGGTCAGGGCTGTGGGTGGCCCCCTTGTGGCAGAGTGCTGCGCAAGGTACCCGCCAGAATATTCACGCAGCCCAATCGAAGACTCTCAGAGTAGATGTGAAACCAGAAGTGATGTAATTCAGTGGTTTTATATTTTGGAATTACGTTTAAAGTCATATGAGTCGACTGACGTCACCTCTCAAGATGATTTGTGACTGAAACCATCTCTTCCCTTCAGGTCTCGTCTCTTCCCTAACCCCTCTCTCCCATCTTCTCCCAGTGGTTTGAGCCGTCCCAGTTTGGGACGTGGTGGGCCATCCTGTCCTGCAGCATGAATCTGGCCGGCAGTATGGGCCCCATTATCGTCACCTTGTTTGCCCAGACCTACAGCTGGAGGGTCATACTGACAGTCTCCGGGATGAGCTGCATCGTAGTGTCCGCGCTGTGCGCGCTCATCATCCGGGACGAGCCCAAGGACGTGGGGCTGCCCAACATCGAGACTGCGGCCAAGAAGGGCAAAGGAGGTGAGACTGACACGTGTCAGCTGCTGACAAAATAAATAGGAGTTAGCTTTGGCTCCTGCGGCCTCGGTCTCAGTGAACGCAGACTGATGTTTTCGAACAGCCTGTGAATATTGTGATCAAAGGTTGGCAGCACGGCTTGGACTTTACACCTAGCATGCCTCTTGTGTGTGCCATGAGTGGTGTCAGCCTCATGCTAATGTCTGTCTGAATAGTGAGGCGTCACCCCCCAACCGCACGGCCATCAGTGCAATACGGCTAAATGTATGTTACATGAATTATCCACAGTTGGTTAGATTGTCACCAGCACAGAGTAGAACAGGAAAATGTCACAATTAATTTAAAACAATCAATCATTAAGTCATACACAATGTGCTGTTTCTGCAACACACACATACACACAAACATACATACACATACTTACAAACCCCTACATACACTTACTGTACATACACTATCTAACACTAACATACACACACACATTCACCCATGTATTCATTCATTCATGCGCTCATACATGACTTAGCACATTGTTTATGACTTACTTGACATAATCACCCACATATGCTTTCCTGAGATAATTTTTAACACATTATAGAGGTGAAAATAATTTGACTTTTTTTTCTCCACCCTGCTAATTACTACTATTCAATTAAAAATTCATTTTATCGTTTCATCATTTCATTAAAAACTGTGCTAATCCCCCCCAGCGGATTTCACACCTGAGAATAAACAGTGCGACGCAAAGCTTTGCATGTCTACTTAGCTTCCATTCATGTTTATGTCTCTGTTTAATTATCCTTTTCCTAATCCTCTCTTTTCTTGAACGCAAACAAAACTGTAACAACTTGTCGTGCTGCGGCCTGCTCAGCCTCTGCCAGCGATGAGAGCACCCTGCTGGAGTTCCTGCTGTCGCCGTACCTCTGGCTGCTCTGCACCGCCTATTCGGTGTCATTCGGCGTGAAGACGGCCTGCACCGACTGGGGCCAGCTGTTTCTCATTCAGGACAAGGGCCAGTCCACGCTCATGGGTAAAGGAAAGGGACGTCAGATAAATGCTGATTTCTTCTCAGTTTTCTTTGGGGGACATTTTTTGAGAACAAACTGTGTGTGTGTGTGCGTGTCTTACTCTGACTCACCGTTGTGCTTCGTCATAGGCAGCTCATACATCAGCTCCCTGGAGATTGGTGGCATGCTGGGCACCTTAGCAGCAGGTTATATCTCAGACCAGGCTGTGGCAAAAGTGAGTTTACTCACTTACATGTTCTCCTTGTCACTTAACACACGTCACCGAATTCTAGTAATTTTCGTCTATTTTTGATAGCAACAATAACGACAACCCTGATCGTTATCATCGTCCTTACTGTCATTTTAATGCTGGCAGATCTGCCACTGTGAGAACATTGAAATGAACTTATCTTCTTCCGCTGATTATTATCTTTAGAATAGCACAGAATAAGACTTTAATGACCCTCAACTAAGAAATTCACATTTTAGAGAATCAACAAAGAGATACAGTTACAAAAGAAGGCATAAAAGGTATAATTACAATGATAAAGAACATATTTACATTAGTATCAGACTGAATCATTGGTGATTATCTGACAGAACAATTGCCCTTAAAAAAGTTGAGATTGAAACAAAAATACAGAAGAAAAGAAAATTTATGATTTGTGAACATTTATGATTCTGATCAATATTTTCATTATCATTTTCATTGTTATATTGGTACCATGCAATTACAGTATATACATGCAAACACAATCAATCAAAAGGAAAATAGCACCATCATCGCCAAGACTAACATGTGTGTCTGTGTGCGTGTTTGTGTTTGTCCTTCTGAACAGCAAGGCATGAGAACCTACGGGAATCCTCGTCATTTCATTGTGCTCGTAATGATGTTTGGAATGTGTGCGTCCATGTTCCTGTTCCGAGTCACAGTCACAGCGGACAGTCCAAAGGTACTTGAACTCTCTCTGGGACATCCTAACGTGCCTCAGCTGCTCATCAAGGTCTCTGTCCGCACGCTCAGGTGTGGATCCTCATCCTGGGCTTTGCCTTCGGCCTCTCATCCTACGGGCCTGTAGCGTTATTTGGGGTAATAGCCAGCGAGAGCGCCCCGTCCAATCTGTGCGGGACGTCCCACGCCATCGCTGCCCTGATCGCAAACGGTAAGCGGATGGGCGGAACGTTGCCTAACATCCTGGAGGTCACAGGTCATCTGAGACATTGGTGCAAAAGGGTCCATCGGACAGATTTCACACAAGTCTGACAAGCTCCTTGTGGCCGGCCGTATCCGTCACGGCTCATCATTTTGTTTTCCCCCCCAGTTGGCGGCTTCATGGCCGGCCTGCCGTTCAGCACCATCGCCAAACACTATGGCTGGGACACGGCCTTCTGGGTGGCCGAGCTCATCTGCACCGCCACCACTCTGGGATTCTTCCTCCTGCGTAACATCAGGTCCAAGATGGGTCGCATTCCCAAGAAAGAGGACTGAGATACCATCACGCCAGCACTACCAGAAAAGAAAGCTGAGTAGAGACGTCTGAGCCACCAATGTGTTTTCATTTTTGTCCTGTTTGATGTTTTGTCAGTATTTTCACCGTCACAACAACTGAATTGTGGAGCGGCGGGATACACTCAACAGGAGCATCTTGCTGGGTCCACCACTGTATATTTAGATTGTTTATATGACTTGTATCCAGTGACATGCCAGGAAAACATGGCTGCCTATGCTGTACATTTATCATATGCTATGAGGACACGACAATTCTAACACCATTAGAAAATTCCTCAAGCTAAACCAACTCAACCATAATACAACTTCCATGGTTAGAGTTCCACAAGACACTACATAGATGCAGATTTCTTCAGATATTCTAAATTAGGAGCCTGCAGAATTCAATAAGCAGCAGTTCAATATTAGCAGAAATGTTTTATACTTAATTGAGTTTAATCTTCACGTATTTACATAAACTGTATTTACAGTGTTGATGTCCAGTCCAAGTGCAAGTGAAATAAAGCACAAAAAAAACTCGATTTTGACGTTCATCCAGAGTCCGGTATTATCATAAAAATGATAAAACACTTTCTCCTCTTCATTATCCTACTCCAAAGTTTCCTGCTTTCTCTGCAATCTCCAAGGAACTCTTCAAATTCTGATCAAACAGTTCACACCTGGAAAAAAACCCAACAACATCACTCACATGAGGATTGCAATGATTACCAGTGCGGTAATCTCACAACATTTTAAGGTACAGGTGCACACAATCATAATGATAAATGTACCTGATCGGCATTTCCAGAGAGTAGAAGGGATTCTTGAGCGCAAAATCTGAGTAGATCTCGTAAATCTTCTTCAGCAACGCGTCAATGCCGGATTGGCGAGGGTCAGCCAGCACGATGAACTTTATCCCTGTGACAGAGCGGGAGAAACGGCTGGATTGTCAAAGGCTCTTGTACGCTCTCAGTCCCACAGACGTGACAGATAAAACACTGACCTGTCAGCGTCTGGAAGCAGTGAAGCTTGAAGACGTCCGTTTCCATCATTTCGATCCCGGAGCTGCCGACTTCAGGGGACAGCTGGGAGCCAATGGCGAACAGGCTGCGTGGACAGACAAAATACACACCCACAGCAGCTCTGCATCAACCAGAGTGTAACAGCTATTTCCCAATATCAACAATAATGATGTCATTGTCAGCATGGAGGCTACATTAGATTTCTATGCAATAAGCGTAACCAAAACAATAACAATGACAATATTTCTGTGTGAAAACCTGCCCTTGCCTTCACTATACTATACTAAGGGCACAAACATCTTACGAGTGGAACATGGACGCCAGCATCAGCTTCTCATTGGAACTTAAGCGAGCTCGTCCAAAGCGGATGGACACTGGGAAGTTGGAGGAATCTTTCAAATACTCGATGATGTCTTTGCCGTCAGCTGTGCTCTTGCCCATCACGTCCACGCCATTGATGGACAGCACGGCATGACCCACTGCAAGTGTGGACAGAGGAAATGGACACGTCAGTCTGACAGCTGACACTGCTGCTCTCTCCCTCACCAGGACCAGAGACAGGGACCATTTTTATAAAACGTCGTAAACATAATGCACATTAGGAGCCCACAGAAGTTCACACTACGTGCAGATGTGCAGGATATCTGAAGGAACCAAGGTGTACCTTTGCTTCAAGACCTCATTGAGACACAATAATATCAAATTGAGATTTCATCAATACATGAGCAATACTTTTTGTTTTACTACATTTCACCTATATTTTGAAAACCCTTGTTTTGTCCTGCTCCTTTAGCATAAACTGCCCCTCCTTCTCTTGCCTCTGACAGAGGACAGAATTCATCTTTATGCAAACACGTCGTGGGAAGACCAGGAAGATAAATCAAATAATTCTACACAATTTAGACAGTCAAGGTTAATTTCACATCAATCACTCGCATGATTCTTAAGAGTTACCATCTTGAGGAAATGTTATGATTACGAACAGATCCTCCTCCCCTACCTCGGATTCCGTCCCGCTGTCCGAACGACACGACCACCTTTTCATCGTGATGCTTCAGCACCAAATCTAAAGGGTAACTGAATGTTTTCTCCACCTCCGCCCTCGGTACGTAATTATCATATTGATAAATTAGACCTCCGGCTTTATTCACCACATAAACACTAAAGATCGCCATCTTGGTCTCGTCCTGTCCCAGCTGACATACAGCTACCATGTGACCAGAATTAAGAGTTCTACCAGCGTTCTCTTTTTAACGCTGTGAGATCTCTGTACATTTTATTCGTCATGATTCCCTCGCGCTGACAATCAGTTCGATGCTCAACACTATCGTATCCTGTTTTAGATATTGTAATTATAAAAACATGTGTCACTCTTAAACTAATAGTTAAACTCTGTTTCCCATGAATCTTTTCTGCACTTCCGGATACACGGGGTGTCTAAGGCCCTCCTGCACGGGTTAACTTCCTTTCGCTCCGACATCTTGACGAGGAAACATGGTAGGATTCGATCATACCTTTTTTAATGGGTTATTTATCGCTACCAACTTGCGGGTCTTACATTATTTAAGATTTGAATCAGTCGGATATGTCATCATTTTGGCGGAGACATGTTGTTCTCCAGTGTTGGCTCCAGAGAAGTCACGGCCGCATGTTAACAGGCCGTATGTGTAGCAGCTAGGTGGCTAACCGCCTCACCATGCTGTGTGGACGACCTTACATGAGCGCAAGTGAAACGTGTCGAAGTGAATAGAGGGCAGATCACTTGCACATCACGCCAGCAGACAATCGCACTATGCCCTGTAAGTCTCAAGAGGCGAGATTGAAAATTCATGATGAGGGAAGAATTAGATGTGGTCGAGGCCGCCCCATGCAGACCACAATCCGCCAGTTATTTTTTCTCGTGTTGTTGTATCTCAGGTTGGATGTGTCCTAACTCTGTACAGATGTGAACTGGTGTTCCTGTTTTTTGTTCTAGCCTCCCAAGCAAGACAAGAAGAAGGACACTGGCAAGTCCAAGAAGGACAAAGATCCAGTTAACAAGTCTGGAGGCAAAGCCAAGAAGAAGGTAGGAAATGATCCAGACACCAGGAGCTGCTCAGTTTCAATCCACAATCTGACAATTTGACACTATAACACGTGATGTCAATACTCTCACGTCGGAGATTGAGCAATCAGTGTATTGGAATGTCCCCTAGTATTGAAAATTCCTCTAATTCCAGTCACTTGTCCTATTTGATTGTCTCGTGTTGAGTAGAAGTGGTCCAAGGGCAAAGTGAGGGACAAGCTCAACAACCTGGTCCTCTTCGACAAGGCCACCTACGACAAGCTGTACAAGGAGGTGCCCAACTACAAGCTCATCACGCCCGCCGTTGTTTCTGAGAGGCTTAAGATCCGTGGCTCTCTGGCCAGGAACGCCCTGCAGGAGCTGCTCGCCAAAGGTGAGGGGGAACGAATGCGATGATGGTTTGAAGATCATGTTTTTAGCTCACCCCCAAACATTTTTGTGGGGATATTAATTTCAGGGATCATCAGTTTTATAACTGATGCAACTGAATGCTTATTTAGTTTCTCTGAAATAGAACACAGTCTCAATGAAGTTGGCAAAAGTCTTTTTCCAGTGGTTATGCAAGCAAGTTGGATGGAACCTAACGCCCCTGAATGCTGCAGATGCACAGGATAAGAGTTGTGCTGACTAAACAGCACTTTGCTCTAAACTCATTTCAATTGTGCGATCCATTAGCATCGCCAATGTCAAAGGATGTAAAGGGAAAGGGTCGCACAGCCTTATCATTCATCACACACTTCCACTGCCTTTTGCCACATTCAAACGTTCGAATTCCTTCTATTCATGCAGCACCAGCACCATCTTAATCTGTAGGTGCAGTAAGGAAAGTGCTGTCTGTGTCAGACATTCTCACAATGTTTTCAATAAACCTCCTGAGCTGTGACAACAATCTGCAGCGCTCGTGTCTCAGCTCGGGTCGCTCTCTTTTGGGACAAAACGGTCTGAGCTGAAGCGTAGGCGACTCGTCCGACCTTGCATCATGACAGCAGATTGCAAAGAGCAGCTGCAATGGCGCAGTGGATTGTGGGTAATTGGCGGTATGCTTCTTTGTACCGCGTACAATGTGATGTCTCGTCTGGGCCCTGGATGGGGACGAGAGAGACACAAATGAAGTGCTGAGCGTGACGCGGATGGGCCTGATGCAGTCGTCTCTTGTGTCCCCCCAGGAATGATCAAACTGGTGTCCAAACACAGAGCGCAGCTCATCTACACGCGCAACACCAAGGGAGGAGACGACGAGGTGCCTGCAGAGAAGGCGTGAGATGGTATGTCAAACACGCTCCTCATGTTCTACTTCAAGTCCACGTTCGTGTCCTCATCCTGCGCTTCACCTCTTTTTCAGGTTCTGCGCCGTGTGTTCATGTGATGAAGCCGTTTGTAATGAAAGAATAAAAGTGTAAAGAACCTGGCGTGTCTGTGTCCTGGTGTAGCTGGGTGCTGTTGTCTGGCACTCATCAGATGCGCTGAGACAGCTTTCATTTTTCTACCTCAGCTTATCTGAAATGTCTTGAATATATCACGGTAATGTCAAATTCTGTCTCAAACATCAAGCGCCTCATGAGGGCAATCCTAATTTGTGATAGTAAAGTGATGAGAATAATTTGGAGATTAATATTTGTTGCTTTTGTAAGAGCTCCTGTGTTCTGGCCTGAGTCCAGACAATCTGTCCCCACGTCAGATTTATGGTGTGTATCCTCTGCGGCTGTGTTGGGAGCCACAGGCAGCAGCACAGCCCGTCAGGCGCCGATAAGAAACGAAGATGTCGGCTTGCCTGCGGTCCAAAAGCTGCAGGCTGATGGATGCAGTCGGGCTTCTCCTTCGTCACCAGCAGCAGCAAAACAAACAGCAGGATCCTTGAGGCTGCCGAGCACAGCAGCAGTTGCCGAGCCACCATCGCTGCCTGGGCTCCATGGTTGTGTCTCCCCGTCCATTTTCCTCACCAGTCCAAGCGCTGGGTCGACTGAGGACCAAACCCTCACATCTGCTTAAGGTTACCCAACACGACCAGAAAGCGGAACACATTTGTTGTTTGAAATAATTTGACATTAGAACAAAGATTTGATCAAACTGCCACGTGAGGAGAATTTTCCGTGCTGTGTGGAAATGTAAAAATCTCAAGGGAGTTCACAAGGTTTTCTGGGTTTTTGAGTGAATATTTCCATCTATATTTCCACTTCCATCTACTGTTCCTCATTTACAGGAGCTGCAACTGCCGACTGCATGTCTTGCTCAAGGACACTTGGACATCAGCTGCAACTTGAGACAGAACCCACACCAGCAGGTGTGAGTCCTATGTGTTTGTTTCCTCACATATTGAGAGAAAAACAATGTTGAAATGGGAGAATTCAATCCATATAACGATTGAATAGAGACAAACATGTCCCTTCTCACTTAATGAGGAGACACATATTACATCTACATGTAGATTAATGGGACATTTAATGTTTTTTTATCCAATACGAGATCGATTCATGGCAATTTTTGAAAATTAGTATTGAGTCAAATTAAATAAGAGGTTAATTCTCAAGCAAACTGATGGATGAATAAAGAGATAATCAGCCTTGAGATAACCTCTGTTATGATTTGGCGCTATACAAATAAACGAATTGAATAAATGCGGAATAAACTGTCATAAAAGTCAATCACCAGCAATATTGTTGTAATAAAAAATTGTATTTAATGAGATTTGATGTTTTTATGGATTGACTCATCGTTGAATATGAAATTCCGTTGAATTAATGGAAATGTATAGTTGGGCAGGATCACCGGCAAAGTCACCCAGTAGAGCGTGCGTCTGTGTGTGTGCGTGTACGCGCACGCGCGCGTGTATGTGTGTGTGTATGTTCCATCTCTTCCCACTCCGCTGATGGCAGTTAAGTGTCTGCAGAGAGCCTCGGGGCGCCCGTGGCAGGAGGGGGGGAAGGACAGAGCGGGCGTGGGGGAGAGTGAGCGCGCCCCCTAGCGGCCGCCGGCCCGTCCTTCCTCCCCATATCTGGATTTATGGCTCGCAGCTGTTGAGTGGCTGACAGAAGTCAGAGGAGCTGCTGCCGCTCGCACCAGCCTGGGCTGTGCTCACTGTTCAGCAGGAAAGAGGAGCTCCCACCCTCCACACACACACGCCGTGAGTACGACGCCTCTTCCTCCCGCTTTATAATCCTCCTCTTCATCTTCTCTCTTTCATAACCTCCTACGAGTTAAGTCCAAGTGTTATTGGGGCAACCTTTGACCTACTGGACCCTTTTTTTCCAGAAAGAAATGAGTTTGAATGTGTTTGCTGACTGTGGTGGTGGTACTCGGCTGCTCCCTCACGTTTTGCTTTTCAGCTGCTGATTTATACTTTTCTCCATAAATGGGCAGTTAGACTGAATAACTTTCGTGTACGAGTAACTTCCCAAATGTCTGCTGTGACTAGCACTGCATATGCCACTGTCAGCTCAGTCTTTATTAGCCCGACCCTGACTCGGACTGTGTGTGTGTGTGTGTGTGTGTGTGTCCGTGTGTGTGTCCGTCCTGTGGTGCTTTTCAA